>JAFFST010046042.1:75310-98035 GCA_022414735.1 Noturus placidus | reverse complement strand
TCTTGGGGATCATCAAGATGTGTTGTGGAGAAATTGAGACGAGCTTTGATGTTCTTTTTGCTCAGCAGTGGTTTTCTCCTTGGAACTCTGCCATGCAGGCCATTTGTGCCCAGTCTTTTCCTGATGGTGGAGGCATGAACGCTGACCTTAACTGAGGCAAGTGAGGCCTGCAGTTCTTTGGACGTTGTTGTGGGGTCTTTTGTGACCTCTTGGATGAGTCGTCGCTGTGCTCTTGGGGTAATTTTGGGCGGCCGGCCACTCCTGGGAAGGTTCACCACTGTTCCATGTCTTCGCCATTTGTGGATAATGGCTCTCACTGTGGTTCGCTGGATTCCCAAAGCTTTGGAAATGGCTTTATAACCCTTTCCAGACTGATAGATCTCAATTACTTTCTTTCTCAATTGTTCCTGAATTTCTTTGGGTCTCGGCATGATGTGTAGCTTTTAAGGATCTTCTGGTGGACCTTACTGTGTCAAGCAGCTCCTATTTAAGTGATGCCTTGATTGTGAACAGGTGTGGCAATAATCAGGCCTGGGTGTGGCTAGAGAAATTGAACTCAGGTGTGGAAAACCACAGTTATAGTAAGGGGGGCAATCACTTTTTCACACAGGGCCATGATGGTTTGGATTTTTTTGTAATGTAAATGTAGTGTAATGTTATTGTATTGTAATGTAATTTAAATTTAGTGTAATGTTATTGTATTGTAATGTAAATGTAGTGTAATGTTATTGTATTGTAATGTAATTTAAATGTAGTGTAATGTTATTGTATTGTAATGTAATGTAAATGTAGTGTAATGTTATTGTATTGTAATGTAATGTAAATGTAGTGTAATGTTATTGTAATGTAATTTAAATTTAGTGTAATGTTATTGTATTGTAATGTAAATGTAGTGTAATGTTATTGTATTGTAATGTAATTTAAATGTAGTGTAACGTTATTGTATTGTAATGTAAATGTAGTGTAATGTTATTGTATTATAATGTAATTTAAATGTAGTGTAATGTGATGTTAAAATCCCGGAGTTCTTAATAAGGCATAACAGCGAGATAATCAAACAGCAATTAATAAGCAGAACAAGGTGAGCGGATTCTCATCCATCTTGTGTCTATGAGATTGAGTGTGTGTGTGTGTGTGTGTGTGAGTGTGTGTGTGTGTGTGTGTGTGTGTGTGTGTGTGTGTGTGTGTGTTTGCAGGGGACTCTAATTGTGTCCCTCAGGCAATTCATTTACTGGCTTTGTGGAGGATTTCCGTGGCCTGCTGTTGCACTCGATCTCTGCTTCCCTCCAACTCGTACTCCGTATCCTTCAGCTGCATCACCCAAATCTCTCCGTCCTGTATGGCCTCCTCCAGCTGCTTATGTAACTCCTATACAGGAAAAATAAACACCATTTTAATCATGCCTTTAATTCAGCACTATTCAAAAAAACTCTTAGAATTCATTTACTGAACTTAAAAGCTAAATTTGGCTCATACTTTCAGGAAAAACTAGTGAAAGACTACAACGATATTTCATGACTTTCATTTTAACCGTAAATCTTTAAAGGTTTTATGTATGTATTTATTTATTTCTTTAGTCATGCCATGTCATCGAGTAAGCCGAGTGTGTGAATTTGAATGGGCTTCTGTTGAAATCTTGAACATTTTAGTATTTAAAACAGTGGGTCTCAAAGTGAGGGTCTGCAGACCCCTGGGCTCCATGAATTATCTCCAGGAAGTTCTTATAGTTCTTATAGTCCTTTGAACTGATCATTTGCATATGGGTTTCCATACTACATGCTCCAGTAACTGAAAAACGATCAATTATGACAATTTAGACTGAAGGTGAAGGAAAGTTCAGGAATAAAAAGCTCTTTGGTGCAAATAAATAGCCAGAATATTACTGTCTTTATTTATATCATGCTTATAAAAATACCTTGACCTGACCTCTGACCTTTGCAGCAGAGCATCATGAAGATTATTCTCTAATTCCTAATTGCCTCGATTGACCGTGCTTACAAAATCCATTACTAATAACTAATCCATTAGTCCTCGTTGTATTATAATTTACTAGCTGAATACGGATCTTCACCTTAATGGTAACCTCGGCGTTATTGAGAGACGCCTGCAGCCTGTTGGTCTTGTCCCGGCTCTCGCGCGCCTCCTCCTGGGCGCGGTGCAGATCAGAGCGGAGTTTACAGAGCGTCCTTTGCAGCGCGGCCTCCTGCAACTGAAACTCCTTCCTGAGCTCCACTTCACTCCTCTTCCATGCTAACAGGTTCTCGGTTGTGAGTTGCTGCGTTCGCCTCATAGCCTCAATCTCGCTCTCGTAAAACGCACGCGAATCGTCCAGCTTCGCCTCATACTCCTCCTCCAGGTTCTCCTTTTCCTGCTTCAGCTCCTCGACAAGCTCCTCCAGCTCAATCAGCTCCTCCTGATCTACGCACATCGAGGCGCTCTGGCTTTGCTGGTGGTTCTCCATCAGCTCCTGCAGCTCGTGGTGATGGATGGATTTGAGCTCATCCATGGCTCGCTGCTTCTCCTGCTCGATTCGGGCTTCCAGCTGGCTGAAGGAGCGCAGCTTCTCCTCGAAGTCGCAGCGGAGCTCCTCAGCTTCACGCTGCATGGAGGTGACACGCTGTGAGTGCTGCTCCTCCGAGCTGAGGCGCATCTCCTCGACACGACGCCGGTACAGCTCGAATTCAGCGAGCGCCTCGTGTTTCAGCTGCTCGTGCAGCTCAAGAGATTCCTCCAGAGCGTGGAGCCGGCGCTTCAACTCGGCTTCGGCACCCATCCTACTCCGGTACTGCAGGATCTTCTCACGGGTCTCGCTCAGGACGTGCTCGAGCTCATCGCCGTGAGCGTCTTTCAGGGATCGGATGGCCTCTTCGTGCTCATCGTTTTTGGTGTTAAGTGCATAAATGACCTGCGCAAGTTCAGCGAAAAACACACAACACAATTTTTTTTTAGCATTTTCACGCAAACTCACTCGACAAAACTGTATTCGTTTTAATACACACACTGAACGCTTGAGCGCTCATTTCTTGGAAGGAGTCTCCAGTTTCAGAGGTTTTCTCGCCACAGGAAGTCTTCAAGACGAAACATTTCCTCCTTGACGTTTCTTACTAACACATCGAGCCGCATGTTTTACTCTTATAACTTGAAAGACGAATTAAAACGAGCGCCTGGCGATGGAAAGTTTATTGTAAACATCCGCTATAATGTAAGTGATGATCAGGAACTCACTTTTTTTTTCCACGGACGCTCCACAACATTAAACATAACTTATAAAGCGCGATGGTGTAAAAAGAATAAAGCACGCGCGTAGGAAAATGGCACACTCTTGATTTATTGTTCAGTATTTGCGAAAGCTTTGCTTCATTTCTCCCTCCAACGGCTTGCTTCCTGCTACTGCAGGCTCTCATGGGGTTCTACTTTTCATCTCTAATTCATCCCACGCTCCTTCTCATCCTGTCTAATTAGCACACTGTAAACTGTTTGACATAAAGGTCTGAAATATACAGAATATTCATATACACCCAATACAGAACATGCTAGAATGTTCAAATCTATAGTATGCTACAATACAATACAATAACATGCAACACAACAAAAACATCAACAACAACAACAACAACATGCTCAGTTAATGAACTTAAGTTGAATGCAGTAATGATGAGGTCATACTGTGGTGGCAAATCCACCGCGTGCAGAGGCAATATGTGATGATCATCCATAACGCAGACCTTGGTGAGCTGGGCTATTTTCTTGCTCATCTTCAAGTGTAGCTCGTGCGTGTAGTCCATGGCGAGTCCTGATCCGTAAAGCAGCTTGCATGATGCTGAGGATGGACTGCTTAGTGATGCACAGGAGGCAGAAGCAGCAGGGTTTCTAGGAGGAAGAGGAGGTGGAGGAGGAGGAGGATGTTGCTGCTGATGCTGCTGATGCTGCGGCTGCTGCTGCCGTCCTGCTCCCGTCGCCATCTTCACGTTCACAGCATTATAGAAGATCCTCTGCTGCACCAGAGCTACACCGGATCACACACAAAGGCATCCTCCTTCTCTAAGTGCGAACACTAGAGCGTGCGTTGAGCCGCATCCAGCCGCGTCGTGCGGTGATCGGTGCGCGCGGCAAATGAGGGCTGAGTGCGTGCGGCGCGTGAAGAGCGCAGATCATCACCACCTCCTGTTCCTCAGAGGCGTTTCTTTCTACTCGACCTCACTCAGAAATCTGCTTTAAAAATAAATAAATAAATAAATAAAGAAATGAATAAATGAAGTCACGTGACGACGCTGGGGGGGGGGGGGGGGAGAGCTAATTCATGACGTCATATCGTTCCGAAGACAGTATGCTGCTGCGTTTTGGCGCGTGAGCTGGCCAACCAACTTTTCATTCATAACACGAATTACAGTATAAACACAAACAAACTCCTGATTCCGAACACATCTCTGATTCCTGGGTCCTCATTTAAAATCAGCCCAGATTTAGTATTTCTGTCACATGGCCTTCATCATAAATGCATATATATATATATATATATACATCCATCCATCCATCCATCCATCCATCTTCAACCGCTTACTCCTTTATCAGGGTCACGGGGGAATCTGGAGTCTATCCCAGTGAGCATGGGGCACAAGGCGGGGTACACCCTGGACAGGGTGCCAGTCCATCACAGGGCACAATCACCTACACATTCATACACTACGGACACTTTAGACACGCCCATCAGACTACCATGCATGTCTTTGGACTGGGGGAGGAAACCGGAGTACCCGGAGGAAACCCCCGACACGGGGAGAACATGCAAACTCCGCCCACGCCCATGCAAACACGTACTAACCACTAAGCCACCGTGCGCTATCTATCTATCTATCTATCTATCTATCTATCTATCTATCTATCTATCTATCTATCTATCTATATATATATATATATATATATATATATATATATATTAGTATTTACTATGATAAACTGTAATAAATTCTGGTTTAATGTAGTTTATTACAGCAGGTATACTACAGCATACTGTAGAAATGACAGCAGTGAACTGATCAACATCCATCCATCCATCTTCTATACCACTTATCCTACAGAGTTGAGGGGAGCCTTGAGCTTATCCCAGGATGCATCGGGCACAAGGCGGGGTACACCCTGGGCAGGGTGTCAATCCCTTCAGAAAATTCTGAAGGGTTCACAAACTTTCAAGCACAACTGTACCTCAGGAACACTGAGAGTGAGGTGTGGATACACCCTGAAGGGCGGCTGTGTCTCAGTGGGTAGAGCGGGTTGTCCACTAATCCACTAATCGTAGGGTTGGTGGTTGGAATCCCGGCCCGGGTGATCCCATGCCGAAGTGTCCTTGGGCAAGACACTGAACCCTAAGTTGCCCCCGATGGCAAGCTAGCACCTTGCATGCAGCTCTGCTCCCATTGGTGTGTGAGTGTGTCTCATTTGTAAGTCGCTTTGGATAAAAGCGTCTGCTAAATGAATAAATGTAAATGTAATGTACCATGCGCACCAACATGCACACAGTCCAGCCATGTTTTTGGGAGGTTGGAGGAAATCGGAGAACCCAGATGAAACCCAAATGGACTCGAGGGGAACATGTGAACATGAATGAGTAACCTGAGGTCTGGATTGAACCCTGAAACTGTGAGGCTACATGCCGGGTTAATAATAATAATAATAATACAGTTTAACAAATAATGCAGAGGAAATGCAAAGGATCTGGAAACAATGCAGAGAGTGGGAAAATTGTTTTAAAATAAATTTGATAAGAACTCAATTTCCCAGGATGCATTGCAGCAACGCAAAATGGCTGCCTTGGACCCTGTTTCCCAGCAGCCACCGCCACTGCCTCTTTGCTCCTATTATTATACAAACCTGTTTTCTGGTTTGTTTGGTTAGTAAGTCCTGATGATGCTTAATTATCATTCATGTCATTGTTTATACTCTTTTCTCTGCATTTGTTATTGACTTGTAGCTGTTTAACGACCTGGACTGTGGATATGTGTTTGGAATTGGTGTTCTGGTTAACAAACATCACCTGTGCTTGATTGCATCCATTACTGTGCACACTATACCCTCAGATTCCAGTGCTTGGCTGATAAGAGTGGAACCCAGTGTGATCTTAGGCTGTTAAGGTATTGTGTGTTCTGACATGCATTTCTGTTCAGCACGTTTGTAAAGAGTTGCTGTTGGAGTTGCTGTAGCCTTCATGTCAGCGTGAACAAGTCTGACTGCTCTCCTCTGACCTCTCTGGATGTTTTTTGGTGTTTTTGCATCTCTCTCGCTGTCTCTGTCTCTCTCTCTCTCTGTCTCTCTCTCTCTCTGTCTCTCTCTCTCTCTCTCTCTCTCTCTCTCTCTGTCTCTGTGTGAGAGAGAGAGAATCCAAGGAGATCAGCAATATCATATATGTCTGGCACTGAAATCAATCACGTGATTATCTGACTGGATAATTGCTTATTCCTCAACTAAAGGTACTCTTCGTTATGGGATTTTTCTCTTGATTAAAAATGATTTAAATATTATACCAGATTATGATCTTAAAAATAGACACGTTGTCAATAACAGTTTGTAATTGGTGGTGGATTATTATGATTTTATTTATTTATTACTGAAACACTGGGTTTTTTTTGTGATTAGTGCCACCTACTGGTGATTTTTTTTATTTTTAAAACCCAAACCTTCAATACCGTCTCTCCTGCTCCAGCATTCAAACTAGGACATGCCCCATATGTTATTAGTCCGAAGACCCTCGACTTTCAACCCTACCCATGATTTCCCTGCTTATAGGAGATACAATGCATCTTGTCATGCAGTGTATATATATTTTTAAAATAACTTGTACAACTAATAACTTGTTTCTGCTCTACCTGCACGGTTCACCATAATAAGATGGCTTCACAAGAATGGTGTTTGCTTGCTTTCAGGCTCTTGTTGTGTACTCACAGGGTGTGGTGTAGTACTTCACTAGATAGTGAACCATACCTCTGCTAGCAGGTGCCAATGGAGGACGGGTTTGATTTATTTTTCAGTGACTCGATCATCTCAGGAAGTCTTTTCCTTACAAGTCATCCAAGTTATTTTGAGGTTTAGCAGTACGTGTCGAGGTCGAGAGTGTAATAAATCTAAGCAACTGTACTTTTGCTCAGAAAGAGGGGAAATGGCTCCTACAGCTTTCATATAAAATAAGTGACTGAAATTTACGTTTCATAATCTGTTGTTTATTCCATTAGCAAATCACTTCGGACCACTTGTAATGAGGTAATATACAGTATATTGTAACAAACAAGCTGCTCAGGAGGTTTAGTTTCTCATGAAATATATCTTTTGTATATGCGTTATTTTTGTAATATTAAAATATATGAAATTATATCAATTAAACTTTGTTTTGATACTGATTACAGTATCTGCAATATGAATATAAAAAAAAATCATCCCCATGGTATAGCATTACCTGGTACAGACAGTATCCACGACCTAATCCCCCATCGTAAATACCGAGGTGCTTGAAATTTTGTGAACCCTTTAGAATTATCTAGATTTCTGTAGAAATATGACCTCAAACATAATCAGATTTTCAGCCCTGAAGGTCGAGAGAGAACTCAGACAAACATATTACACTTGGTCTGTTTATTGAGGAAAAATATCCCAATATTTTATATGTTTTGCCCCTCACAGATTGTCTCGTTTCCTCTCAATAAATAAATAAATAAACAAATGACCAAGTGTAATCTTTTCATCTCATCTGTTTAATTGGGTTCTCCTTATCTAGTTCTTATTCTAAAGGGTTCACAAACTTTCAAGCACCACTCAATGATGGATAAACTGTCCGTACTTGCACGTTGTTAGCCATAACCCATACTGTGTTTTGTGGAAATTGATTTTATTTATTTTGTTTGTTCATAATGTCTCCAGCATCAACTAACAATTTCCTAACTTCCAGAGATCACAAGAGAAGCTAGTGAGGAAATGACTGTATGTTTATTGCTACTATAATGTAATCCAAGTTGTTTTGTGGATGTTCAACAATAAATGTGACCGTAAATGGATAGAACGGCTGATGTTACTCTTTAATTAAATAAAAAAAAAAGTTCACCATTGATGGATTACTGCAGTGTAAGAACCTCACGTCGAGACGTAAACATGAAGTGCATGGAGATAGCTTGTCGCTAGTTCCTTTTCAGGTCCATGACATGAACAAGACTAAATACTGTAAGAACTAAACAACCTAACGTTCTATTTTGGATCCCAGGCTTTCATGTTTTTCTTTTTTTCTTGAGTAACATGATCTCAAGAGCGTTTTAACCCCCCTCCCCCCCTCTCCCCCTCTCCAGGTGCAGTTTACTTTCTACACCACTGATATGATGTCGGAGCTCCATGGGCTTCTTGGTGTTAATATGTGACTGGAGAACTAGCAGAGGCGTGGCAAACGTGCAGGAACACTTACAAACACTTCTCCCTGGCCGAGCTGAACACTCCGAGAGCCACTACGAGGACCAGAAGTACGCATCTGTTTGAGGTTTTGGTGCTCCTGAAAGATCCGGTCCAGGATGACTGCGTCTAGAGATGCCACCATATTTATTGACCTGAGCTTTCTTTCTCCGGAGGAGGAAGCGGTTCTTCAGAAAGTTCTCCTCAGAGACGAGGACTTGAAAAAGCACGAGATTGGACGTGTAAGGTGAGCAGCCGTACACCGCTCTGGTTTCAGTACCAAGTTTTAATAACGGGATTTGGATCGGATTTGAGATGTGTGGGTATTTTTGGTTTTGTCCTTGATCCTCCAGTATGGGGATTTTCTATTAAAATGGCAACGTTCTTGTTCTGACCTGGATCATTTAGGAATTTTACCTGTATGCCTGGACGCACATCAAAGTTGACTGAAGTCCAAAATGAAGTGTAATTTGTCACCAACTGTAGATTGGAAAAACATTGCTAGTTATGTTTGCTTTATTTTACTTTTAAACAGTAGCACCTTCCTTTAACCTTTACTCCATCTTTAATCTGTCTAAACATTATTTGCAGGGATATTATATATATATATATATTTTTTTTTTTTTTTATTTTATTTATTCATTTAGCAGACGCTTTTATCCAAAGCGACTTACAAATGAGACACACTCACACACCAATGGTAGCAGAGCTGCATGCAAGGTGCTAGCTTGCCATCGGGGGCAACTTAGGGTTCAGTGTCTTGCCCAAGGACACTTCGGCATGGGATCACCCGGGCCGGGATTCCAACCACCAACCCTACGATTAGTGGATTAGTGGACAACCCGCTCTACTGACTGAGACACAGCCACCCCATCTAATATATACATCTCCATATCGCATCACTGTTCCATGTAGTCCAAGTGTCTAATAATAATCAATCTTTTAAAAGTTAAACCAGTTTTTGATTTACTTTTGAGCTACATTAGAATTGAATAGTCCCAGAGTTCAAGCTAGAAGCACTAGGATGTATCTGCAAACTGTTTATTTCGGCCTATCTACAAATCTTAACATGCACAGCTGTGGTCAAAGCTTGTAAACCGAGCATCCATAATCCTTTTCCAAACAAATAATGAACGTCCGAACCAGAACTTGACTCGAATAGAGGAAACTGAAGAATTGGAAACGACGAAAACGAATAAAAAATAAAACTTTAAGACAATTCGATACGGGATAAATTAGATCTGAATGTTGGATGCGAATTCGGACCCTATTAAACTAAACAAAATTTGAGAGGGACGCCGAATTTGTCCAAGGTCACGTCCACGTCTACGTCTTTCACAACTGGAATTAAATGAGGTTAATATTTTCTCCCTTTAACTTGAAGTGGCTTTTATTTAGAACTCTAGTTACACTGATTGGGTTTAATCCAGCGGTTTTGTCATGTTTATATCAGGAAGCTGAGGGAGTCGGTCCCAGACCCGAAGCAGCTGAAGGAGTTATCCGGCGAATGGTTCGAGGATCTGAAATCGAAGCGATACGGCCGCCAGCCGCACGTCTCGGCCGTAGTCCGATCTTCTATGAGATGGAAGAAATCCGCAGGTACTTGAGATTCTCTTTAATAAGATTAATGATCAATCTCTAGCATTGGCACTGCTGCTGTTAAAACTAGCCCGATTTAAGGGTTTTGGGCGTGCATTAAAATGTTTTAACAATGAAAATATTTACACGTACGTTCTCTAATATTAATGGCAAAAAAAAAAAGCACGGTAAATATACTGAATTACTTAATCGAAAAATCTTTCTAAATTGTTCTATTGTTTTTCTTTTTAAAACTTCCTGATTTTTATTTGCATACAGCTATTTCTGCTCATGTTTTATGTATAAAACTTTATCCAGCTACACTTTATCGTAGCCCTCGGCTGCTCATTTTTATTCCTTCTGCTAAATGAATTCACACAAAGAAAAGTCACAGTTTGTCTTTGGTTGCAGGCCATAAACCGAACCCCTTCCTGAAGGCTGTGTCCGAGGATCAAGATGGAGAAAAGGACAAGACTCGCCCAGAGTAAGGCGAGATATTTTTGACCTTGTACACTGTAAAGACCGTCGGAGAAACACTGAAACGCCCCACCCACTGTAAACACACAGGGTGTGTGCTGTATTAATCATTTACACTCAAACTCCACACACAGGCCACTAGTACTCTAGTGTGTGTATATAGACATCATTTCATACTCTATAATTCTAGCCCTGTTTCTAATATACCTCTATATACAACACGTGCATGTTTATTGGTTAGTTAGAGCAATGTAAAGTTTCTTTACGTTTTAGCTGTTCATGGTTTTTGTGGTAAGTCATGTTTAAAGTTAAGAGAATCTTAATGTAAAGTCATCATTAGGGAGGCAAATTCCTTGACTTCGTGCGGACAAATTTGCAATCTGGACCCTTTAATCTCCTCCCACTTCGATTTACAGTTTCCATAATGCTGATTTTCTTTATACTCGTGTGCGCATGTTGATTTATGCAAATCACCCGGAAATTACATTTATTCATTTAGCAGACGCTTTTATCTAAAGCGACTTACAAATGAGACACACTCACACACCAATGGTAGCAGAGCTGCATGCAAGGTGCTAGCTTGCCATCGGGGGCAACTTAGGGTTCAGTGTCTTGCCCAAGGACACTTCGGCATGGGATCACCCGGGCCAGGATTCCAACCATCAACCCTACGATTAGTGGATTAGTGGACAACCCGCTCTACCGACTGAGACACAGCCGCCCTTTATTAGCAAATTAGCAAGTGTGTTTTACGTTTAGCTAGCTGACACCCACAAAGCTTCATAAAAGCAAAGCTCAGAGTTGAAACTGATAACATGGTGATTAAATGCTGAAAGAGCTCCCCCTAGGTGTCATGTTTGTGTGTGGCAGTAAGTCTTCCAGTAATGCAGCTCGGCCATTGCAGCGTCTGCTAAATTAGACGCGTACTAACTCGAATGCCTTTTTATATATTTTTCTTGTAATAAATCATTATTTCCTGACTTCTCATAACAATCAATATTGCCTAATATTAAGCAGGCGTAAATATAAATTATAAATATTAACACCAAAATGATTGTTTTGGTCTTTTCTCCGAAGTGTATCTGCGGACCCTCGATCGATTCACCCAGCTCTCAGCGTACAGGTTTGCCATACTCCCATTTATTTATCTTTTTTCTCTACATTTGTCAACATTTTCTCAGCAATTCTCTTTCCTCTATACAACAACTGATGGTTTCAGGTGCTGCAGGAAAACACAAATGAAGCTATCATTTTAGAAGGTGAGTTTATTTATTAATTAAAGAGTAACATGACCCGTTCTTTCCATTTACAGTCATTTATTGTTGAGCTTCCACAAAACAAGTTAGTTCCCATCATCACTTGCATTATAGTAGCTATAAACAGTCATTTCTTCACAAGTCTCTCTTGTGATCTCTGGAAGTTAGGAAATTGCTATTGAGAAACTTTTAATATGTCAGAAAACTTAAACGAACAGCCTTACATCTGATTGTTACAAAATGTTGACACTGGAGACTCTTTCCATAAATGGGGGGGGGGTTACCATATCAATTACACATTAACTCCATTTGAATCGGACATCCACGGTACACGTCCCTGTGTAACTTGTTATTATAGAAACGATAACATATTAGACTGAGTGCATACATATAGCTTGGAGTTGGACCTCCTGGCCAATCAGAACCGAGAATTCAACATCGCTGTGGTATAAAATGCACTTATTTTTGACTTCTTTACATTTACATTTATTCATTTAGCAGACGCTTTTATCCAAAGCGACTTACAAATGAGACACACTCACACACCAATGGTAGCAGAGCTGCATGCAAGGTGCTAGCTTGCCATCGGGGGCAACTTAGGGTTCAGTGTCTTGCCCAAGGACACTTCGGCATGGGATCACCCGGGCCGGGATTCGAACCGCCAACCCTACGATTAGTGGATTAGTGGACAACCCGCTCTACCGACTGAGCCACAGCCGCCACATTCTTTGTCTCTAATTACTATTATAATTTTTTCAGAGACCCCTGGAGCAAAGCGAAATACTCCTGTCCTTCAAGTTATTGAAGCAGGACGTCAATCAGGAGCAAAACCTCAAGATCAATCACCTCGTGTGGAGTCTCTAGAACTAGCGCGTCTGCAGAAGACGAACGCCGCCGTTAGGAAAGAAATCGACTCGGCCGAAATCGAATCAGATCCTGGAAGAGCAGCAATGAAAGAAGACCGGGGAGTGGAGATCAGTTTGGAGACCAGACCAAAATGGACAGATGGAAACGCGTCTAGAAATTTTGAGATACGATCTTTTAGCAAAGCTCAGGAAACATCAAACTGGGAAATGTGTCAACCTGGCAGCGTTGATGAGTCAATTACGCCCCAAGCAAAGGTTGAGGTTGTCGTAATAAACTCTAACAACAGTACGGAAATGGAAGTGACGACCAATCAGGATAATCAGAGACCCGATGTGCTGATAAATTCTGGATTTGGGTTCAAAGATGAAATTCAGTCTCCGATACCAAGGAGATCTGGTAAAGAAATCGGAGTCTTGAACATCGCCGACAAGCGAACAACTCCGACGAGGATGGAAGCGTTAAACGTAGATTTAAACGTTAAGGATGATCCAGGTATTCTTGAGGATCTAAAAACAAATCCAGTGAATAAGGTAAACACACCAGTGTGCGTTAATTTGGACCAAAAGAATTTAGATCCAGTACAGAAAGGAAAGGGAAGTGCTGTTGAGGAAATCATAGTCGCTGACTTTAAACGAAGATCTCCAACAAAGATGAAGGAATTGAGTGTTGATTTAGATGTGGAGAAGGATCCGGGTGTTCTTGAAGGCCCAGTTAATAATGTAAACACAGCAAAATGGGCCCATTTGGACCAGAATTTAGATCCAGTACAGAAGGGAAAGGGAAAAGCAGTTGAGGAACTCATAGTCGCTGACATTAAACGAAGATCTCCAACAAAGACTGAGGAATTGAGTGCTGATTTAGATGTGGAGAAGAATCCAGATGTTGAAGGCCCAGTTCATAATGCAAACACAGCCAAATGGGCCCATTTGGACCAGAATTTACATCCGGTACAGAAAGGAAAGGGAAGAGCTGTTGAGGAAATCATAGTCTCTGACTTTAAACAAAGATCTCCAACGAAGATTGAGGAATTGAGTGTTGATCTAGGTGTGGAGAAGGATCCAGGTGTTCTTGAAGGCCCAGTTAATAATGCAAACACAGCAAAATGGGCCCATTTGGACCAGAATTTAGATCCAGTACGGAAAGGAAAGGGAAGAGCTTTTGAGGAAATCATAGTCTCTGACTTTAAACGAAGATCTCCAACAAAGACTGAGGAATTAAGTGTTGATTTCAATGTGGAAGCGAATCCGGACATTGAGGATCTAAAGACCAGACCAGTTCCCAAAAACATCCATAAAGATGAGAATAGATTAGCAGCCTTGACCGGGGACGAGCTCCCAGAATCGGTTATGAAAGAGAGAAAAAATGAAGCTTCTGGAGGAAAACGTGACTTTGATGTGGACTTGAGGACGTCTGAAGGCACTAATCAAAAAGAGATTGAAGAACCAGAACCAGAAGGTAGTTTTCAGGACCGGGAAGTTGAAAGTGGGATTTCTGAAAGCGATATTCTCGCCAGCGTGTATGCACGGGCCACTAGGCCCAAATTGGGCTTGTCGAAAACCCCTTTCGTACAAGACCCAATGCAAAAGACTGAAGACGTGATCCCGGCTATAGTGATCGTGCCGTCTGAATCCGAGGAGCCAAAAGAAATGGAGCGTAAGTCTTTACAAGTGCATTATTTCAGAGGAAAATACAGCAAATTCTCTCTCTCTCTCTCTCACCCTCTCTGAGAGTATACCATTTCCCTCTCTTGCTCTACACGACCTTGCATTCTTTGTTTATATCCACTATATCGAATTTCCCACCCATGCACAATCTATTTTGGTGTTAAATTACTGCACAGTTTCTGACAATCCAGTAGAAGCCTCCGTGCTCTTAGCACGGACACACCCGGTATTACATTAAATCCCTTTCCTCATACCATACCTCTTTAAATGAAGACCATGTCATCTGCTTTGCTTCCACAGGTGTGAAGAATCAGACACCTGCCCCTGAAGCACTTGTTGAGGTTACAAAACCTGGCAGAGATACTTGGGAGGTTCGCTTTATTTCACACACTGTAGTAATATAATCAGTAAGGAATTAAAAACACCGTTTATAATCTGGAATAAAATGCATTCAAATAAAACGAGCAGTTCCCACCCTGTAGTTGCTCATTGTCCTATATCGGTATGTTCTAAAGTGTTTTATTTCTGATTTTAAATGTCTTTTTATGAAATTAATACGGAGACTGAGCTCGACTGGTTCCTGGGAAAGTCTTTATAATACGACTGTCATCCTTTTGTGCATGGTAGTTTAGCACAACTTATTTAATTACCCCCCCCCCCCTTTCCATTTTTATTGAGTTTGTTGAGCTCATATGCTACGTCTAATGTTATAAATGACTGTTTTGGGGTTTTTATTTCCATTACAACCCTTTTTCCAGGATGAAGGATTGGACTCTGATGAGGACAGCAGCTCCGAGTCCAGTCATGACTCTGATTTGTCAGGAAAAAGGGGCCAGTTGTCTGCCAGTACACTTTCAGTCACGGAGGTGAGACCTTTACAGCCAAGTGCTTAAGTCCTGTTTTATTTCTTTTCAATTGTTGATGTCATATTTCATTTAACTACAGACATGTACACGCTAAACAGTGTTCATTTTTGTTACATGATATTGACTCCATTATTTACAATTGTCTGTAAAGTAGCTCTGTTACTGTATTTAAGTCGGGTGTCCCCCCCCCCCCCCCCCCCCCCTCCCTCCCAGTTTTTATATATGTTAAGCTTTCAGCAGTCACTACATTTCTCTATAATATATTTGTGACGTTTTAGCATTAAATGGCTTCATTTAACAAGCGTGACAAGAGAATGAGCGCTAATATTAAATGCTACTACCAGAAGGCAGTTTGTATTGGGAGAGCTAGTTTGTATGGTCAGTTAGCATGCTAGCTAACATTTGAGAGATTAGCAAGAAAGCTGTAAGTTAGCCTTAGCTAATGTTTTCTCGTGTTCTTTGGTGAAAGAGGGTTTCATTTACAAATCTGTGTTTAATTTAAGGAAGATGTCTTTATTGTACTTTCATACTCGAGGAAAGTTTAACTTGAGTTAAATATTTTTTTTTTAAGCTGTACTTTTACTAGTGTGTGTGTGTGTGTGTGTGTGTGTATATACATTTTCTTTAACTTGCAGGAAGTATTTTCAGTACTTTTATAACTCCTGCTTATTAATTCCTGAGTGTTCTCATCGTTACTGCTTTCAGTCATTAAGAGCATCTCGTTTGGATTGACATTAGTGACGATTAATCGATGTAGAGTAACTTGAGTAACAATCGTGTTAGTTCCCGATAACGGATTTCGCTTTGTATGTGTTTTATTATTCGGTATTGTATGTTAAGCATGTTGTACTGGTTTTCGTAGCGCACTGCCAGTTTGCTGAGCGTGTACAGCGATGCCGGCGACTTCGGGAATGTGTCGGTGCAGGGATCGGTGGAGTTCGCTCTAATGTACAGTCCTCTTGGAGAGCTCGTCATTATGGTGGAGCAGTGTCAGGATCTGGCCATCGCAAACCCACGCAAACAACGCACAGACCCGTGAGTCCATCGAAGCAACTTTTTAATAAGATTGTCAACGAACTGTTTATAGACTGGATCTATTCATTAACTCCTCAACAACATGACCGCAGTTGGTCATTGATGATGATTAGTAGATAATGTGTTGACCAGCCCTCTTCCTTGAGATCTAGCTTACTGCGCGCATCATCTCCAAGCCAAATCGAACACCTGTTTTAGTTGATCAAGATTGATTAGCTGGTCAGGTGGGCACGATTGTCGTTGAAAGTAGAGCTACAGGAACAAGGTTGGTGACCACTGCTGTAGGTGTGGTTTAGATCATCATCAACAACTCCTTTTTCTTTGTTTTACTTGGATATTTATTTGGCCTGTTTAGAGTTGGTGACTTGAGTATAAAAATTGCGAATATTCAGGTGGGCGGAGTTCTTCAACTTCAGAGAGACGTTATGCAGCCTTTTTAGTTGACTTTCTTGGTGCGCCAATATTAAATACATAAATACAACCATGAATTAAATGACTTCAAAGAAGATGATTTATCTAGTGCTTGGCTCCCTAACAATTTAAAATACTGCTAATATCTCATATTTAATCAACTTGCAATTGAAACGTATTGACACATTGAAATATGTTTAGATCACTTGAATAGCTGCTAGGTCAGACTGTACAAATAAGTCCATTTAAAAGTTATGAGCTACACTGACTTAAAGTGGCTGATCTAGATGCTAGGTCAGCTAATCCTTCATCATCTTCACAAAACACCTGACAATATTTTATTCATTTGACTCTATCGCAAAACGTGTGATTTAAAAAATAACCTAAATCACATTATGATTTGACCTCAATTTAGCATCTAGTGACTACATACAGTTGCATTTATTCATTTAGCAGACGCTTTTATCCAAAGCGACTTACAAATGAGACACACTCACACACCAATGGTAGCAGAGCTGCATGCAAGGTGCTAGCTTGCCATCGGGGCAACTTAAGGTTCAGTGTCTTGCCCAAGGACACTTCGGCATGGGATCACCCGGGCCGGGATTCAAACCACCAACCCTACGATTAGTGGATTAGTGGACAACACGCTCTACCCACTGAGCCACAGCCGCCCTAAAGTTATGCATAGTTATACATGGTTGTATAAAAAGTTATACATAAAGTTATGGCACCTGATATATTAAAATAAAGCAAAATAATAGGATGTGCTGGATCAAGTGCTATTTTATAGTCTGCTAAATAATGAAGGTGGAAGCCATATTGTTACAGGTACTGTAATAATAATAATAGTCTGCATGGGGAGCCTAGAAGTTCTCATACACGTGCACAACCTGACTCTGAATACGAGCAACTTTCCCTGCATTTTAAATAAACATTATTTATGGACTTATTTCACCAAATGTGAATATGGTCCGAAATTATGTCTACAACGAATAAATTGTTTAGTTTTAAAAAAAGTTTTTTTTATGAAAATGCCAATTTATAAACATTAGTAGATTAAAAAGGCTAAGACTTTGTGTGTTTGCTGTACTTTTGTGTCAGATACGTGAAGACGTACCTCTACCCAGACAAGAGGAGCAAGAGGAAAACTTCCATCAAGAAACATACTGTGAATCCAGTCTATGTGGAATCATTAAGAGTATGACGTATTCCTTCATGGCATTATTATTATTATTATTATTTTTTTTTTAAGACACACCCCGTTATTCCACTGTCTGATTTCATACATCGCTTTCTTGTATAAAGTTGAATTAATGCACCACTATTCATTTCTTTTCTTTTTTTTTCCTCTTTACTTGAATTCTGTACACAGTACAAAGTAAAACGTGAAGAATTGCGTGGTAAAACTCTGAATTTATCTGTCTGGCACAATGACTCCCGAGGCAGAAATGCCTTTTTGGGTCAGGTTGAGATTAATCTGAAGGACTGGGATTGGAAACATGAAGCACTCGCATGGTACAACCTCCAACCAAAGGTATGAGAATCTTTAGGAAATGTGAAAGAGAACGCAAATCTTGCTTTCATTTGCACATCTGTAGTATTTAGATCTTCTAGAAGATTATTTCAAAGTCTTTGCAGTCCTGATTGGCTCGTTTTACCCAGCATGCACCTCACGCTGTAACATCAATACACGCAGATGGCATTTTCAGAAAGCTCCAGAAAACTAGCATCATTTCCCTGATTACACATCTCTATACTGCTATATTTACTGCCGCCGCTTTCTTTTTCTTTCATTTATTTAAAGCTTTTAATAATATCTTTCTCCTGATTTACAGAGCGCAGATAATCAGGAATCGCAGGAAGACCGTGGTGTTTTAATCGTCTCGCTGAAATATGGAACTCCCGACGTCACAGGTAGTTCAAAATGAACCACTTCTTTACATTATACATCAACCTATGATGCAATATATGATCAATTAAAGGTACTTAACATTTCTTTTATTAATGCATTCACACTTGGGTTAAATCCTTTACTAACTTTAACATGACTAGATAGTTTTTAATTAATACATTTAAATTGTGTTTAGTCCAATCTGTAAACACGGATTAAACGGATAACGATCTGGTCATACAATGTTACTCGATGATTGAGACAATAATAATAATAATAATAATATCCTCTAGTTCTTAGATCCCTGATAATTTCATATCTCCAATTGAATCAATGTCCTGTGCAATTGAAACAGAAGAACTACACTTTGGAATATATCTAAAGGACTTGATTCTAATATTGTTTATATATAGTATCTAATATCCTTATAAGATGTTTTAAAATGTATAAATTAAATATTTAATTGACTCCCTATACGTTATAAGTAACTTAAGTTTACTGCAAGAATGTTTTAAATTTTATTTTAATGAAATTAAATAAAATTTTCTGCTAACTGTATTTATTTAAAAAATATTAAGTGTGTTTGTATGTGTGTCTGTATTTTTATATATATATATATATATATGTGTGTGTGTGTGTATATATATGTGTGTGTGTATATATATATATATATATATATATATATAAAAAGTGTGTGTGATATATATTGTGTGTGTGTGTATATATGTGTGTATAATAAAAATATCTTTTTTAACAAAATATTTCTGGTACATTATATTACAATATTGGAAAATTAAGTAATGAATTAAAATATTAACATTTCGAATAGTTTTTTTTTTAATGCAAATCTCATTGGATAACATTTTATATAGTTGTATCAAGTTTGAGTTGTTGGTGGAATTTGAGATGTTACACAATGCGACTAGAAATGATTGTTGTTGGTATAACTTATTTTCTTTCAGAATTTAATTTCACACTTAACAATTTAATATCCTTTTGTGTTTTGTAATACAATGGCGTGATGCAGTAATTGTGTCTTCGCATGGCATCTCTGTAGACGGTTCTAGACTCAGCCAGCCTATGGGAGAGATTCACGTCTGGCTGCGTGAAGCGAGACGTCTGCGTCGTCTAAAGGCTCGAGGAGTCGACTCGTTCGTGAAGTGGTGAGTGGAAAAACTATTTCCGTCTCTATTAAACAGTCGTGATTTAGAGTTTGGTTTCAATGCATCGTTTGTCACACCGGTGACGGACCGAAACGGAATAACGTGTTTGCTTAAAGGGCAAACGCAAACACTGACGTTGGTCCATGGCATGCGATCATTCATGTTCCTTCTGGTGGAAGGATGACTGAAGGGACTCATAATGGAGTGGGTTGGTGAATGTTTTTAAATCACACACAAGGTGTGGAGAAGTGCTTCCAGGGTCAAAGTTCACAAATGGTTTTTTTATTATTATTTTAAATAAATAAGGATTTAATGGAACGCTGGTGATTTGAGATGCTGTTGACGCCATCTTGGGAATGACCTCTTTTAATAGAAATGTCAGTGGTGTAATTGCTTGTACTTATGACCCCCAATGTCAATCACTCTAGTGTGGCACCACATTAAAGACCAAGAATTGCTTTCTCATGACATGTTGCTGGATAGAAAGTCAACATATTTGGAGAATGAAGGATCTAATTGCAACAGATTTGGGGTGTAATACAGGGTGTCGCGAGTGGGCGGAGCAGATTGTAAAACTAATCCGCTTTATTCAGCTACATGTTACCAGACACGAGTAAGAAAAGTCGCCAGAAGACTCGCGTGGTGAAGCAGACGCAGGACCCGGTGTATAACCACACCATGGTGTATGATGGGTTCAGAGCAGGAGAAGTGTGTGAGGCCTGCTGTGAACTCACCGTGTGGGACAGCAACAAGCTTTCCAATCAGTTCCTCGGAGGAGTGCGTCTCAGCCTTGGCACAGGTTAGTGCACACGCTCGCCCTCCTTTCCTTCTTTATTTTCATGTATTACTGATTATACTTCATTATTACTGGTGGAATTCATAGCTCAGTGCTTAAGGCATTCTGACCAGCACCACCAAGCTGCCACTACTGGGCCCTTGAGCACGGCCCTTAACCCTCAACTGCTCCGTTGAATAAACATGCAAGGGCATATGTAATGTGAATGTAATATCTGCTAATATTAACAGAAATGATCACAGAAACGGACTTGTTTCGCATACATTCCCCCAACATAAAATGGATTTAAAAAGTCCAAAATGTCCTCCTTTTCAATGAATTGTAATCATTGGCAAATTGCTGTTAAAAGATGACTAGAACACTTCAGCATATGCTTCTGTGGGGAAAATGATCAAATGGTGTTTACTCAGAAGAATGTTTTTATTTTTCGAAAGTCGTATGTAATTCACTCGATCGCAAGTGAAGACCGTGAGGGAGTGCTCCCTCTTGTGGTGACAATTACAAACTATTCGTACATGAATGACCTCGGAGCAATTTTCTGTTGGGCATTAGACACTCTCTGTGTCTCTGTCTCTCTCTGTGTCTCTGTCTCTGTCTCTCTCTGTCTGTCTCTCTCTCTGTCTGTCTCTGTCTCTCTCTCTCTACACCCTCAGGCCAGAGTTATGGAAAGAAAGTTGACTGGATGGATTCCGAGAACGAGGAAGTGGAAATCTGGAAAAAAATGATGGCTAATAAAAACAGCTGGGTCGAGGCAGAACTTCCGCTCAGGCCTTCGATGACTCCCAGGAACTGAGACTGATGCTAAAGACCAGCAGCAAATGTGTGCAGTTTGCTTGATTATTACTTCCCAGAGCATACTCAGCTAGAGCTGCTAATTAGATTTGTACATGGTCTGATTTTCTGGAGGATGGAATTATCTCAGGAGGATTTTTATTCAAATCCAAGGACTAACACGGAGCCACCAGTGGGCGAGTTCTTTAACAATCAACTGCTCATAAAGAAGTGGATTTGGATACGATTGTGTGAAATGATCAAATGTACTGCTAAATGTGGACGTGAAATGCGTCACTATAACATTGGATTTGTAAATCTTTGCAGATGAGTGCTCCTTTAACGCAGCTCGCGTTGAATCCGATTCCATGATGCAAATGATTCCAAATGAAAATGATTGTTGTTGTTGTTGAGATTTTGTACCGTCTCGGTGAGCAATGTTCTGGAACGTAGTCACGAATAAATTGGTGTAAGGTGCGTCTCTTTCCTGCTGAATGATTTACAAGCCTCACGTTATTCATTAATCACGCGTGGGAGTGCATTAACCTGCTTTCACAAACCACAGTCCAGATTTAAAGTGTAGTGCTTGTGATCTTTATCACATTTCTCAAATGTTCTGTTGGGTTAACTGTTGCTAAGCGACAAGAATTGATCTGTTTTGTATAAAACTACATTTAAACTAGTTTAACTGTGCATGGAAGAGGAATGTTATTAGGGTTCAACAAGGATGCGTTTTCCCACAATTCTATTTGACTTCCTTTCCTACCCTTTCATTTTTGTTCTTGGTTCTTTTTCATTTTTATGAATTTTTTTATTATTTACGGCTGTTATTTTAAATAATTTTCTTTACTCTATTTTTTTGTTTCCTTTTTTATGGACCTTTACGTTCAAATGACATTGTCTCTCTCTCTCTCTCTCTCTCTCTCTCTGTCTCCTCTCTCTGTCTCTGTCTCTCTCTGTGTCTCTGTCTCTCTCTCTCTCTCTCTCTCTCTCTCTCTCTCTCTGTCTGTCTCTGTCTCTCTCTGTGTCTCTGTCTCTCTGTCTGTCTCGTCTCTCTCTGTGTCTCTGTCTCTCTCTGTGTCTCTGTCTCTCTCTCTCTCTCTCTGTCTCTCTCTCTGTCTCTCTCTCTCTCTCTGTCTCTCTCTCTCTCTCTCTCTCTGTGTGTGTGTGTGTGTGTATATATATATATATATATATATATATATATATATATATATATATATACACAGTGGTGTGAAAAAGTGTTTGCCCCCTTCCTCATTTCCTGTTCCTTTGCATGTTTGTCACACTTAAGTGTTTCGGAACATCAAACCAATTTAAACAATAGTCAAGGACAACACAAGTAAACACAAAATGCAATTTGTAAATGAAGGTGTTTATTATTAAAGGTGAAAAAAAATCCAAACCATCATGGCCCTGTGTGAAAAAGTGATT
Source organism: Noturus placidus (assembly GCA_022414735.1). NCBI lineage: Eukaryota > Metazoa > Chordata > Actinopteri > Siluriformes > Ictaluridae > Noturus > Noturus placidus. The sequence continues at coordinate 75,402 of JAFFST010046042.1, read as the reverse complement.
GCCCCCCTTACTATAACTGTGGTTGTCCACACCTGAGTTCAATTTCTCTAGCCACACCCAGGCCTGATTATTGCCACACCTGTTCACAATCA
>JAFFST010046042.1:45425-56873 GCA_022414735.1 Noturus placidus | reverse complement strand
AACCGGAGCCACCACTAAGCCATACATATATATATGTGTGTATGTGTGTATATATATATATATAATTAATATAGAAAACCCCAAACAACAGCATGCAGCTCAATATTATGTGATCACATGCACATACATATCATTACGGATGCACTGATCCAATCTAGAGCATTAGCACTGCTTGATATTGACGTAAGTCAGTCAAAAAAAGATGTTTGTATCTCTATCTTTACATACGTGTCCTCGAAGTGTCCTTCACAATAATCTGTGTGTATGTGCAAATACATCGCATAAAACAAACATAAGACATTGTTTACACTGCATTCGTCCCTGTCCACGATGTCTACAGTTATTATTATACAATATAATCATGGAAATACCATCAATAATGCGATTTATTTATTTTTTTTTGCTGCTTCAATATGTGAATCCATTTAACATCTCATGCAGGAAACGTTCTTTTCCACGAGCTGCAACAACATTTCATTTGCATCTGCATTGTTCGAATTTCCTGACGATCACGAGAAGAAGACATTCTCAACGGCTTTAAAAAATAAGCGTGAAACGAACCCGAACGAGAAAGTTAATCATAAATAAATAAATAAATACATACATAAATAAAGGACTTATATTCGATGTGGTTTACAAGTCACTTTTTGTGGTGCATCTGGCAGCGGGTGTGGAGTTAAACACTAGATAAAGCCGGAGCTCGTTCACGCACTGAGCTTTCGGTATGAATTGAACGTTCTTATTTGTTACAGATAAGTTTGATAAAATAGTGAACACCCGGGTTGAAGGAAACTCAGAAGGCTGTACTTGAAGCAGGACAACATCGTCGTGTCCCTGCATCCGCGTAAATAAATGTCTTGGGAGGCGGTGACTTGCACAAAGTTTTGAACGATTGTGAATGTTTTAATGAAGTCTTTATTAACAATAAGACAATGCAGTGTAGATAGACAACACTAAGCAAATGACATGCAGTAATGTGTAATTATGTCCGTAGTACTAACGTCATGATGCTTATACTGTATGTATAAGGACAGAAGAGGACATGCCACTTTGGTGATGTTATGAAAGGTTAACGTTATTGATGTTGTTATTATGTCCTTATAAAAAATGATCAAATTGATGAATGTTCTGCCTAGTCTTCTGCTGTTGTTGTGCGTTTTGTGCATTCTGTGATGCTTTTCTGCCCACCATGATTGTAAAGAGTGGTTTTCTGAGGTACTATAACCATCTTGTCAGCTTAAACCATCCATCAGTCCATCCACCATCCATGCCTCTTATCCTACACAAGGTCATAGAGAAGCCTGGAGCCTATCCTCAGGGCACAAGGCGGGGGACACACTGGAAAGGGCACAAAGACACACACATTCACACACTGTGGTCAATTTGGAAATGCCAACCAGTCTTTGGACTTGGTGAGGAAACCAGAGTACCGAGAGGAAACCTCCTGAAGCACAGGCAGAACATGCACACACACACAAACAGTCTGGAAGCGGGATTCGAACCCTCAAGCCCAGAACTGCGATGCAAACTCTTGAGACTATTGTGCATGAAAATCCCGAAAGATCTTCTGAAATACTTCCACCATGCCACGGACAAATTCACTGAGACCACATTTCCCCTGTTTTGATGTTTGATGTAAATATTGAGCTGTAGTTGAGTGTTTTTGAATGCATTGTGCTGCTGCCACATGATTGCCTAATTAGAGAAATGCATGAATGAGCATGAGGGCGGCTGTGGCGGTAGAGCGGGTTGTCCACTAATCCACTAATCGTAGGGTTGGTGGTTGGAATCCCGGCCCGGGTGATCCCATGCCGAAGTGTCCTTGGGCAAGACACTGAACCCTAAGTTGCCCCCGATGGCAAGCTAGCACCTTGCATGCAGCTCTGCTCCCATTGGTGTGTGAGTGTGTCTCATTTGTAAGTCGCTTTGGATAAAAGCGTCCGCTAAATGAATAAATGTAATGTAGATGTGTTCCTATTAAAGTGGCCAGTGAGTGTAGATGTTCAGCTGTATCAAGATATCAGATTAATATGAACCACTACACTCCGATTTCATCCAGTATGTATCATTATATATATTTACGAGTTGTGTGCTAAACAAAACCTTCTCTCTGTTTCTATTTGCAATTTGGTACACGTTACTTTCTTTTGCTGCTTTTTTTTCCCCTTCTTTTTTTCTTTTCTTTCAATTTTTTGTTTTTACTCTGGCGAGTAAATTTGCATTTCTATTCTAGTACTTCAATCATGCTTTGAATCCGGCCTAAACTCCAGACTTAGTCTTTTCTTTTGCACATTGGCAACTAATTAAAAAAAAAACCCTCCATGACCATTTAGTGTTAGCCAACTTTATCAACTATTGAGTGCGCTGAAAAGGGCAGTCTGGAAGAGGACAATCTGGCCTCTGTTTAATGCGTCTTCACTTCTCTGTGAATATAAACTGGGTTTGTGCTTATGGTGTGCACTCGGTTCAAGGGGAATGACCTGTAGTAACCTTTGCTTGGCATGAGGAGACTCATCTTGGCTTAGAGCCGAGGTAATCACATAATCTCTCTGATGTCATTACATAGGATTGTCATGCGATTGATTTGGTCAGCATGGTTATGGTTCAGACCCTGCCTATAAAAATTCTAAAAACAAAAGTTCTGAAAAAAAAGTGAATATGTATGATAAAGTGAATAGGGATTTTTTTTAGGAACAGGAAATTGTTCAACCATGACTTCCTGTTTCACAGGGGTATAAATATGAGTCCCTGAGTCATTCATAAAAATGAGTTATACCGAGGAATAACTCTGTGATGTGCGGCAAAAGGTTGTTGAGCTTCACACAATGGGGCGTGTCTATCAGAAAATAGCACAAGCATTGAAAATGTCCATTTCCACCATCAGGGCAATAATGAAGAAATTCCAGTCGACTGGAAATGTTATGAATCGACCTGGACTTGGACGCGTGTCTATATCGTCTCAACACACTGTGAAGAGGACGGGTCAAGTGGATAAAACATCTCCAAGGATCACAGATGGAGAAGTGCAGAAGTTAGTCATGTCTTGGACTTAGAACGTCTCCCAAACTACAATCTGAAGTCTCCCACAAGATGTTTGGAAAGGTTTCAAGAAAAAATCCTCTACACTCATCCAAAAACAAACTCGAGCGTCTTCAGTGTGCCGACACTACTGGACCTTCACATGGGATCGGGTTCTATGTTCTTTTTGGTAATAAACACTAGAGGAGGTTTTGGAGAACACAGAGAGGTAGACATATGGAAAAGTCTCTCATGTCCACGGTTAAATATGGAGGCGGAGCTTTAATGTTCTGGGATGTTTTTTTGTGCCAGAGGACCTGGACATTGTGTTAGGACACATGGCGTCATGGACTCGATCAAATATCAACAGATATTAAATGAAAACCGTACTGTTTCTGACAGAAAGATTGAAATGGGCCGTGGTTGGATCTTCCAGCTGGACAATGATCCAAAACATCATCAACATCAACACAGAAATGGTTTACTGACCATAAAATCAAGGTTCTGCCCTGACCATCCCCAGTCCCCTGACCTGAACCCCATAGAGAACCTGTGTGGAGAACTGAAGAGGAAAGTCCACCAGCGTGGACCTCAAAATGTGAAGGATCTGGAGAGGTTCTGTATAGAGGAACGCTCTCAGATCCCTCACCATGTATTCTCCAACCTCATCAGGTGTTATAGGAGAAGACCCAGAGCTGTTATCTTGGTAAAGGGAGCTAGCACAAAGTACTGACTAAAAGGGTGCCAATAATTGTTGCACACCTATATTTAACAAATATATATATTTTATAAACCTGTACTGATGAGAGCAGAGTATTAGTGTGAATTTTTTTAACAACTTACAAAATTTTTCCACAGCCTTCTTTACTCATATTTACCATATAAGGGTGCCAATATTATTGGAGGGCAGTGTAGCACATCATAATGACACATAACCTGACATATACAGTAAACAAGCTTTTCAAGGACACATGACATGACATGCCGAGTGGGCGGAGCTTAAAACCTTCATCAAAGTTGCTAAGTTTTGGATAACGCCGTGGAAACGAGTGAAGGAAAACAGCACAATAAACATTTTCCCGTTAAGGTTTGGATATCTTCTGTAAATCCCACAGTCCGAGAAAAGACGTGATCTAGACGTTGTTCACAATTGTCATTTCTACGTGTAGTGCCTTGTCTTAAACAACGACAACGAAAATACCGCGCTTGCTAATATCAGACCATGATGGTCACCTAACATTGTGTGGTACTGTTTTCTGTTTCTCTGTGCACTCTGGAATGTAACTCATGTGCTGTTATCTCACAGCAGGCTACTAATGTGGTCACAAAAGCACCGTAAGTGAACTGGAAGATAATCGCGGCTTAGTTTTCTGCATTCCGACCGAATGTAGGCCGTCCGACCCGTAATAACACACTTTAAATGATCCATCTGTTAACCTTAATATGGACCTGTCAGGTGGATTAGCAACGACATGATTGGTTGTAACACAATGACATGCTTTGGAGCGCTCAGGTCAGCTTTATTATTTGGATCGGGGTCTTGCTAGTGGTCTGATGTGGGCTGAGTCTGTCAGCTTGGCCCTGTAGACCGCGATGTTGTCTCTCTGCATGCTAATGATCAGCAGGAAGTGCTTTATCCCTGTTTTCTGAGCGTGTAAATGAATTGAGGGGAAACCAGACGTTAAAATGTAACTGAAACATCCTGGGATCGAGAATTCAGGAACATAGTTTCCAGAACTACTAGTAGAAGGCATTTCCACTAAATTTCCCCATGTGACGGGTTTTCCAAGAGGACAGTGACAATACTACTGAAGTGTTGATGATAATTTTATGTGTCCCAAATAGCACATCACAAGTATTATCATATAACCCATCAATTATTAGCAAACATCTCTGAAAGTCTCTCCACTGCTTCAGAATGCTCTCCAAGCATCACGAAAATCTGTTTTTTTTTTCTTTCTCTTTGCATCCCGCTGCTCTAACTTTAAGCTGATTTTGTCTCCTCTTCATGGACTGAGAGTAGCCCGTTCTCCTGTAGCCAATACGCTTTAAGCATGAGCGTGACATCACTGTCAGATGATGCTCTCGCCAAGTGGCATGAAAGGAACGAGCCCCCTTTTATTCTTTCTGAAAAGAAAAGAGTCAGTGGAGGTCTGGGAAAGCCTAGAGCTGCTCTACGTTTGCCATGGGAACTATTAACAGGAAAGGAAAACTATTTTCAGCGAACAATGGACAGATTGTAGTCGGTCCGCCGTTCCAGCACCAGAATGTGTGTCTGCAATGGGAAAGTTTTTAGAGTAGTGGCACTTATTATTACACCCAAGCCCGCAGTGATTGATGAGACTGATAATGAGGTTAGAGACAAGATATTGCCACACAGAACTATTGATATTTACTAAAACTGATAAAAAAAAAGAAGCACTGATTATTTACAAGGACTAACAACAACAACAAAAAAGTTTCCCCCCTTATATTTAATTTAAGATATTAAGTCAAAGTTCAGATAGAAACAAGTATGCGATGCTCCAGAAGAACTGTTCAGGAAAAACGTGCCTACTCGAGAGATCTTGTGCAGTTATAAAGGCAAAAAAGTCACTGCTTAGTCTTATTTACAGTTAATTGTGTAAAAAAAAAATAATAAATCAATACATAGATTTGGTGAGCTTGTGTCAGATACTTGTTCTAAGCTGACAGGAGTACATTTACATTTATTCATTTAGCAGACGCTTTTATCCAAAGCGACTTACAAATGAGACACACTCACACACCAATGGTAGCAGAGCTGCATGCAAGGTGCTAGCTTGCCATCGGGGGCAACTTAGGGTTCAGTGTCTTGCCCAAGGACACTTCGGCATGGGATCACCCGGGCCGGGATTCCAACCACCAACCCTACGATTAGTGGATTAGTGGACGACCCGCTCTACAGACTGAGACACAGCCGCCACAGCCGCCCGAGTAGAACCGGATGTGTGTTGTTTACCATGTTGTGAATTCTGAGATGCCTTTCTGCTCACCACAGCTGTAAAGAGTGGTTATCGTATCCTTCCAGTCAGTTTAATCCATTGATATCTCTCACCAACAAGGTGTTTTCACCTGCAGAAATACTGCTCACTGGCTGTTTTCAGTCTTTCACACCATTCTGTGTGAGCCCGTTGCGTGTGAAAATCCCAGGAGATCGGCAGTCTCAAATACTCAAACCAGTCACGGTTTAAAGCCTACTGAGATCGTATGTTTTCCATCATTCTGATATGTGATGTGAACATTAACGGAAGCTCTTTGCTCGATTTTGTTTGTCTAATTGGACGAATGAGCATGAGGGTTCGGGTGTTCCTATTAAAGTGGCCGGTGAGTATATCTCCTGTGAGCTATATTTGATTTGATAATCAAAATTATCTTATGAAGCGCGTTTAGGCAAACACGATGTTCACATTTAGAATAAAAAAAAAAAAACACATTTGAGAAAAACAAAATGGCGGCGAACAATAGAGCAGAGAAAATGCTACGAGCCGAGTCAGACATTTTATGTCCAGACACATGACATTTGACATGTTTTAATATATTTTTAGGTGTGTATGAAACTATATAAACCTCAGCACCAATTCAAGGGAGAGTTTCAGTGAGGTATTGCTGCTGCCAGAGCTTTTCACGAAGATGTTTGGAAGTGCTTAGCATGCTAATCCTTTTCCTCATGAAGCATCCTGTCATGCATACTAATTGACTGGATCGAATACCTCAGTATACATTTGTTATTATCATCATCATCATCATTATTATTATTATTATTATTATTATTATTATTATTATTATTATTATTATTCTTGAACCACCAGTGACTCGAAACAGTATCATTTTATCTTGTATGTTATTTTTAAGAATGAAACACGTTTTTATAATTTTCTTCGTATATAAACTCTATGTGATGTCGCCACCTGCTGGTCACAACAGTTTGTTACAAGTTGGTCTGCAAATTGGATGGAAACTAACACCATGTGTCTACAAACGTGTCATTTAAATATGATTTTCCAAAATACATCACAGTAGTAGTCTTAAATGTGTGAGAATTAAATATGAGTGAATTACAAATAGAATACGAATATCGACGTGATATCGATGGATCATGAAGCACGGTGTTTTATTTAGTTTTATTTAAAGAAATCATGACTCAAGACACATCCGCGTATTCAATACTATTTATTGAAGGTAGACGCCAAGCAGAATTCTGAATTTCTTACAAGTTTCAGACCTTGTGCTGAAAATAACGACATTACATTATTACGACAATATTATTGCACTATTTTAGCTTTTTTTTTTTTCCTGTAGCTTCTTGTACTCGAGGACCTCTCGAGGAACTGTAAAATAAATTCCCCTGACACATTCATATTTCCTGAACATTGTTTAAATTCTTTAAAAACATACAACACATTTTGTCTATATATAAGAGCCAGATATCTATTTACTGTTGAAGTTACTATGGAAAAAACACATTTAGGTCCAAGTTCAACTTATTTATAGACCTATTTCTTCTTGTGTTTTGACTTCCACCAAATCACAGACTCCCTGTGGGACCCCAGACATCACTTTAAGAACCAGAGAGTTTATATCATCCAACAAAGAAGAAGAAACTGCAGTTGTAAAAATTATACTACTTACATGAAACATTCGCCTACTATCAGCCATGTCTTTAGATCAGTTATAAACTGCAGTTTGACCCAAAGCAGAAAACACACCTCATGCATTTCTGTTGAGAATCTGAACAATAAAGAAATAGAAATACAAACGCCACTTGTTATACAGTGTTTATAGAGAACAATTTAAACCAAGCCTGTGATGAGCACCATGGCGTCAATCACACACTGTATAGGTCTTCTCTGTACAACATCATTACCGCCCTTCTTATACTTCAACGTCTCGTAAAACACCTTACAAAACAAGCATGTTATATTAAATATTGAGCTTGTTTCATTTAACACACAGTTCCCCCAAACGGGGCTCTCGTTTACACGACTTTATGAAGTTATTTAAAAAATAATAATAATAATAATAAAAAGACTATGCACAGATTATAACTCATAATCTGTTAAGCCGTGATATAGGACAGTTTTTTCTTAAGTAAAAGGACAAAAATAAAATGTCTGAGTAAACGTACTGATGTGCATCTCCTGTTTACATTACAGTAGATAAGACCAACATATTTAGTGAAAATGCACTGTATTTAAAAATAGAGTTACACCAAGATATGTCTATTTACACGATTTCTGTTGTTGTCACGGTTTCCCAGAAAGGAAGAATTTGTGATCAGTCATTTAATAAAGATCCGAGATCATTATATAGCCTAGATATTTCCCCAGACGCATCATATTTTGCAAAGTTCTTGCATCTTATTGGATGTCCAAACTCTCAACAGTCTTTACGTCTAGAGTCAGATCTCTGAGTCGCAATGATGCAAGTGTCCGATATGTCATAATCAGCCTGTGATTGTGCTAGGATAGTTTATTTAAAAAAAAACAAAACATATGCAATTTAAGGAATATTTCTCTAGACATGGTGTGACGTTTTTGGAACTCGTCTGCGTTTAGGATACATCGATTCATTCCAGACTGAACTTATGACGTGTTCTGGTCAATTTGGGCCAAAATATGATCTAAAATAGTGGTTATCAGAACCAATATTCATCGACACAACGATACATGGAAGAAATATTGGCCCAAAATGCTCAAAATTGTCAACGCAATTGCATCAATAGTGATTGTCTTTGGTCGGTTAAACTGTTGTAGGTTCTGCAATAGGATGTCAATGCAAAAGGACAGCTTATAACCGAGCTTATACCTGTATCACATGATCCATTTCAAAGCACAACACCAGGAGTAATGGCTGGACTTGATATTGTCCTTTACACCACAGTGCTCCTGAATTCTCGATTCTGATTGGTCAGAAGGTGTTGATGAAATTTTCTATAACAGTAATCCTGACTATAACTCTTCCTGCAAGCCACGTTTATATCAACACACCCATTCGAATACGTTATTCTTTCTATTCTAACAAATCAGAGGTAAAATGACAACTTTTCCAGCACAGGAAAGTCCTCAGCGTGGACGGACTTTTCCGTTTATCAGTCACACGTCAAGCAGCATCTTCATTCAAGAAAAAGGAAAGACATGTTTATAGCCGCGATAGTAAGTAAGTAACTAACAGGAAGTAACTTGTTTCGTGGTCGTTCCACAACTACAAACAAATAAAAATGTCATGGTCTGCAAATGTCTCTCATTTAAACCGAATAAAACACTTCAGGGCGTGCTGTTTTAGGAAAACAATCAACTTTATAGAAGTAACTAACGCTTTGTTAGCGCTTTGCGTTGGACTGCATCACAACAAGCCCGTCACTGATTATTTCACTGTAACGGCACGCTGTCGTGTTTTATTCCGTAACGTTAACGTCTAACATCAGTGGACATATTTCTAATGTAACTTGTCATATTTTAATATTCATGTAAACACTAGTTACTATGTTTTTCGTCAAATCACCGTTTCGTGATTAAACCGTTCATTGAATAAATAATGATGGCACTGGATGACCTTTATTAATAAATTCATGTCGATATCAAGGTCCCGTAATCGCACATCTGGAAGAATTTACGCAGTTGAACAATTGTGAATAGCTAAGAGTTAGTGCTTGGTTACTTGAATAAAACTATAATACTATAGCTTCATTGTCTGCATTAACATCGATTACTGTGATGCTATTGTTAGGAAATATATTCCATCCGTCATTTTGATTGAACATAGTGGAATGCTTTGAATCAGCACTCTATCAAAATGAGGCACGAGTACCAAAGTATGTTCAGGTATTAAAACCTCGCCTTTTAACACAGTGCAAAGTGTTCTGTGATCAGACGAGTGCTTTTTCCGTCGTCATCGTGGACTTTCATGGACACACAGTTCTGCCGTTCCTTTTAAGACTTACATTCAGTGTAAAAACACGAAACAGGAAGTATAAAAGTCGTTTAACTCGAACTGCGTCCACGGTATGCGATTTATATTCCGTATTACTGATACATCTGAAATACCTGAACACTAAACCTACAGTCACGTGAACATATCTAGAACAAGACACACTAATGGAATTGCCTGTAGTGTCCCGTTATTGACGGCTCATTAAAAAATAATTGTCCTCGGCCTCCTTGATTACATCACTGAGGTCCAGCTGTGTATCAGTAACCTTTGAAGGTCATTGTATTTATCACAGATGTGGACAACCCGATGCCCTCATAAGAAAGGTGGTGAAAAGGGGAAGAAGGGATACTGGATATCATATTCATCCACGTAGAAACACTGGAAGTAGGGGACGTCTTCTGAAGAAGGAGACAATGTGGAGATGTTTTTAGTGATCATGTTGAGTCAGAGAAAACACTGAGCTGTTCAATATTTCAAAATGTCCAACCAGGTCTCAGGGGTGGACAACTCAGTAGCCCAGGACAAGTACGTTCAGGAACTTTATCCCTTCCATACTCTCATTTATTTCTCTTAGTCTGTATAAATGTAATTAATTAACTAACTCGCTCAACACGTTTTAGCCTAAAATCAAAACATGGGACATGCACTACAGCTTTTATCTACAACCCTGTAGGGTTCAGATCCAAAAAAAACATCTGGAGATTAAACGATCAACATTAAATGTTCATCGTTTTATTCTCAGTGCCTCAATGACTGTCGGTTTTACCCGGAATGTTCTAGTCAGATAGTTGTGTAAAGCCTGTACCATATACTAACATATACTGTAGATAAAGTTTCTCTGTGTCCCCTGTGACGCTTTATCTCAATCTGAAGATTCGTCGAGGTAATTATCCACACGTCTACCACACGTTTAACTAGCGTAAACAAATTTACGACACTCTACGTACAGTACACGTGTTAGAATGAATTCTACTGTAAACTCTTCCGTCAAAGGCAGGAAAATGTGATAAGAACAAAACGGACTGGATTATTCTCTTTTAAAACACAACAGCGAAGAGAACTGGCCGATTTTTGAACTGCGAAAGAGACTGGACATTTTGATAATGGTATATCTGATAAATAAATAAATAAATAAATACAATCAAATAAACAAACAAATAAACAAGATATTACCCTCTTCTGCTGGTTCAGGACCCTTGGCCATCTCAGTATCATCTAATAAAACAATTACAAATGGAACATGATAGTGATTAATAACCTTAATAATATACAATCAATACATGTTGAGCGAACCTCGATGTGATTCACCTTTTGTTTCCTTCTTTTCAGACAATGTCGTCTCACTGGGTTTTTCTACAATAAAAAGACAAATTATACTGAATATCTATTAAATATAACATTATTATTATTATTATTATTATTATTATTATTATTATTATTAATATTATTATTATTATTAATATTATTATTATTAGTAGT
>JAFFST010046042.1:11678-24387 GCA_022414735.1 Noturus placidus | reverse complement strand
CAGGGCACAATCACATACACACTCACACACTACGGACACTTTAGACACGCCCATCAGTCTAACATGCATGTTTTTGGACTGGAGGAGGAAACCGGAGTACCTGGAGAAAACCCCCGACACACGGGCAGAACATGCAAACTCCACACACACATGGCCCTGGCGGGACTCGAACCCCGGACCCTGGAGGTGTGAGGCGGATGTGCTAACCACTAAGCCACCGTGCGCCCCTTATATATATATATATATAAAACTGTTATTCAGTTGTTATTCATGCTCCTTTTTGTTTTTGGTCGATGCAGTCCGAGCAATTTAGCAATTTTGATTGACAAGCATTCTGGTTCGTTCTTCCAATTACAGTATAATTGTAAATAGTACATTTAATGTTTACTAACCTTTTTCCTTAGGTGGCAGAAATTCTCCTGTGGACATTTCATGTAGAAATATTAGGAAATATACATCACATAGAACTGCAATTTGTATAGAGTTTAACGTTGGAAATATAAACTGCCAGCTTTGTATTTGTTAGCTAGTCAACTCTAGTCATGACATCACTATTTATAGGTGTGTTATTAGCACAGTTAAATGCTAAATGACAAAAGCAACGCATGTTTAGGCTAAGAATAAAAATAAGTGTGAACAGTGCATGAGTTTACACTATTTAAGGATGAATTGTTCATATTGTTAAAACGATGGACGAGATGGACGCACAGGTGAAATAATTGATTGTGGAGATGAGTGCGCGCAGCATGGAAGCTCGTGTCCTTCAATAGAGCTCTTATAGCTCAGTGAGGAGACTTTTTCTTGGATAGACGATGCAATGTCGACAGCAGCGTCGAAGGATGCTTTGCGCAATATGCCGCTAAACTGACGCTAACTGTTCTATACAACTGAAGCTCATTTATCCAACGTTTTCTGATTCATACCAACCTTTTCTCCTGATCGCGTGTGGCGCGTCGTCTAAACGCAAAAGCAGCGAGTTAGGTAAACCCAACAACAGCATCGAAACAGATATTAAATGGATCGCATGATATCCTAAGCCTGCGCACATACCTTTATCCTCCATCAACATATTAGAGAGATATGCTAAAAACATGTCCCTTCTGTCAGAGAGTTCCTCAACCGTGTCCGTGACAACTTTCACCGGATCAAATTTAAGATCAGAAACACCACCTGGGAGAATAAAGACAGAAATAATATAGAAGTAGACGGGAAATGACATTTTCTTCTAAAGCCACAAACGCTTTGTCTTCGTCGTACCTTCGTCCCCCGAGAACAGGTTGGTCATGTGTGTGACGATGTTGTTCTTGAGGTTTTGTGCTCCTTCGAGAACATCACTGGCCAATTCCATGGGACTTGCGCTTGTTTTAGGAATCCAGACTAAGAAAGATAAGCTCGAAGATCACCTCATTGTATATTTTCAGATCAAATGTACAGGGGTTTTTTTTAATAGCCTCTAGACCAGCGTTTCCCAACCCCTTTTCAGTCCTACACAAACACTAATGCTAGACAGCGTTAGCTACATGAGGATGAAGCTGATGGTCCAGAAGCATCTGGAGCTTTTCTTTTAAGAAATCTGTCCATATTCTTTTGCATGACACACACACATCGTCACACGCTAAATATTAGGATGAAACAAACAAAAAAACTACTATGATGCAAGGGCGTAACCATGGTATGGACATCGCGGGGGTCCAACGAACTCGCCGGACGGATATACAAATGAATGTAACGTTAATAGTCAAAAACCGGAACTGACGTTAGCTTAGCCTACTTCCTGTGTGTGTAAACATCAACAGTTAATTGACGTTCTTAAGAAGAAACCAAGCCATGGTATGACGCCTTCTATACTAAGATAAGGTCACCTACTATTTAGGTGTACAGTTAAGCTCGTATGTTCTGCTGCACTTTTCTACACTCGTCTGCTGTCTCAATTTCTTACAAACTGAGCTGATAAAATATATCAACAAACTTGTTGTAACCAAGTGTACAACTTGGGGGGCGGGGACACACCGATTTTCCTTAACAAACGGAAATATATTAAAAAGGAATAGACATAAATAAATAGAATAGAAGATGAAGAAAAGACAGATCCGTTGGCAGGATTCATTAAATGGGGACATATTGAAAATATTTTGTACTGTTTATTGGGGGGACAGATTGGTATTTCCTCAACATTAGAGGGGACACGACCCCCCCAAAGAATGTGTGGTTACGCCCATGCTATGATGACATGAATGAGATGTTTCCACTGCAAATTCTCACTTAGAGTACCACTCCATTGCTAAAATGACTTGTTGGAGATTGATTGATTGTATTTTTCTTTCATGTCTGCTTGCTAATGTACTTTTAGTACAGCGACAGTCACGCTGACGGTTTTAAATTTCATCACAGAACACGATTGTCTGTTTTCACGTACCTTCAACGCCCTTGAACATTCCTGTGAACGACCTCAAGATGACCCTGACTATGTCTGAAATATTTGCAGCTGCCTCACCGACCATTTCCAAGGGTCTGAGGATAACCGCATCCAACAGACCTAAGCAGGACCGAGAGAGAAAATAGAATTTTGGAGAAAAGTATACAGCTTGCAGAGGGTTCAAACTGAACACAGTGCCAGTTTATTAGGTATACTGATTGAGTACCGAATAAGTTGGCAGCTCTGCCCCATTATACTGCATTAAACCAGTATTGATGTCTCTTTTTACTAAAGCTAAATCGTCAGATGCATTCTTTGTATCGTTCAACATGATCTAGGATGTTGAACAAGGATGATCTTATTAGAACAAGAAGTCCATCCATCCATCCATCCATCTTCAACCGCTTACTCCTTTTCAGGGTCACGGGGAACCTGGAGCCTATCGCAGGGAGCATGGGGCACAAGGCGGGATACACCCTGGACACACACACACATTCATACACTACGGACACTTTAGACACACCAATCAGTCTACCATGCATGTGTTTGGACTGGGGGAGGAAACCAGAGTACCCGGAGGAAACCCCCGACACACAGGGAGAACATGCAAACTCCGCACACACATGGCCCTGGCGGGACTCGAACCCCGGACCCTGGAGGTGTGCGGCGGACGTGCTAACCACTAAGCCACCGTGCGCCTCTAGAACAAGAAGTAATGCATAGAATTGTTTTCTATCAAGACTTCGTGAGATGTTCCTGCAATAAATCAGTATGAAAACTTGAGTTATCATGCTGAGTTACCTTCAAACATGTGGAATAAATATCCAACCAGGCTCCTAATCCAATCATTCATTTCATCTAGTACATCTCTGCCGGGTTTAAGGAAAGAAGTGACTCCTTCACTTTCTGGGAAACAAAATTAAAGAGAAGAAATCATTACTTTGTGCAAAATGGTGAATATTGTTCAGGAAAATACACCACGTTGGAATGAAATGATGCTAAAGGCGAGCGAGCGTAAAGTTAAAGTCAAATTCAATAAACTCCAAGTACGTCACCGGGTTTTCCTAACAGAAACGACGTCGAGGCATCGGCCCACTGGTTAACAGCAGCGACGGGATCTGTGATCACGGCAGGAACGTACTCTGTGAGTCAGAAATGTTTTTTTTTTAAATAGTTTGTATAATAATTGTGTATTCACACCTATAAACTCTCACCTGACGTGATTAAACTTACCATGTGCATTATTAAAAATGTCTTCTACGCTGCTCATTTTGTCCGTAAAGCCCTCAACAGCTTCATTGACCGCCGACATCGGATCTGAACTTATGCGTTGCAGACCTTTAAACATAGAACATGTGAATGCATGCTTTTTCATCTCAGAGCCGCCTGAAATAGACACTTGTTAATAAAGTTATTAAATAAAGTCACTTACTCATCAGCTGGTCGTCACTCACAAAGTCAAACATCACAATTCCAGCTGCTGACCAGGAGATGAGAAGAGCAATGATGATCAGCCACTGCACGGGACGCTTTAAGACCTTCATGAAGCCGTGGTTTATGACCTCAGGAGGTGTCAAGTGCACGACTTCCTGATTTCGGACGTCCATAGCGACGGGCTCTGGGATAGGAAATAACAGGGAAGTCATCGATTACTCAATGCGCTTCAGTAATTATGATCATACATTTCTTTCAGTCACACCGCCCTGGGATATTACACCTCCCCTCCAGCAGAGGTCTCCCTACTCTGTGTTACCACTTCCGGGTTACGTCCTGTTTTTAGAGTTGATGCCTTGAATCTACATCTGTATGCCTGTGATCTGGAAATTAATAGAATTCCACTATCTTTAAAGAAAGAACTACCATGTCTTAAAACCTGCTCAGATGAATCGAGGAACAAGACGAGACGAGGCTTTTGGATTAAGGCTGCACAGGTGCTTTATTTAAAATATGAACACATGTTGTAAGCATAAGGTATAAATGCTCAAACTCCCCTCCAGTGCACAAATTATACTCAATGATACTACAAATTCGAAATGGAATAATCGTATTAAATTAAATACTACAAGTACAAATGAAATCCTTAGATGAGTAGAATCTTGTTTAGGCTTAAGCACCTATATTTAAGCATCTGATGTGGACATGCGATGAAATGCATGAACTAAAGCCCCGCCATAGCTTTGCGAAGTCTTGCCGATCCCAGTAATGTTCACTCTGATTGCCATTACTATGTTTTGACATGTTTGCCCATTGTTTACTACAGACAGTATTGTGTCTCTCTGTGTTTAGTCCTCGCTACTGATGCAAGATATCCTCCTGCATATAAATGCAGTGGCTGTGGCTCAGTCGGTAGAGCGGGTTGTCCACTAATCGTAGGGTTGGTGGTTGGAATCCCGGCCCGGGTGATCCCATGCCGAAGTGTCCTTGGGCAAGACACTGAACCCTAAGTTGCCCCCGATGGCAAGCTAGCACCTTGCATGCAGCTCTGCTACCATTGGTGTGTGAGTGTGTCTCATTTGTAAGTCGCTTTGGATAAAAGCGTCTGCTAAATGAATAAATGTAAACATGTCCTCCAGCAAGTACAGACGACTTATAACCCATATAGTGCTTATACAGCGCATTAAGAAACATCCTAATATTGTCCTCAGTAGTATGCACTGTTGAATTCTGTATCAGTGGCTCTGATTAGTCTATATATTAATGCGCTTGTTCTAAAGTTATCTCTTCTCTATTCACAATTCCTTCACAGGGACTTGCAAGGTGACAGATTCATCATCTAGACCTAATTATAAACGCTGTTTAACAAAGAACAATGTCGAATTATTGTTTATCAGGAAGAATTTTACAGAAGGAGTCGCTAGTGTCGGGACTTTGTAACAGTCAGAAGAGGTTTCCGTCATGGGAAAGTCTTCATGACGGAGAATAAAAGACAAGAATAACTGGTGAGGGAGCACGCGATAACAGGAACTAATGCGTTAATGTTAAATGTAATTATCCATCCATCCATCCATCTTCAACCGCTTACTCCTTTTTCACGGGGGAACCTGGAGTCTATCCCAGGGAGCATCGGGCACAAGGCGGTGTACACCTTGGACAGAGTGCCAGTCCATCACAGGGCACAATCACACTCACATTCATACACTACGGACATTTTAGACACGCCAATCAGCCTACCACGCATGTCTTTGGACTGGGGGAGGAAACCGGAGTACCCGGAGGAAACCCCCGACACACGGGGAGAACATGCAAACTCCACACACACATGGCCCTGGCGGGACTCGAACCCCGGACCCTGGAGGTGTGAGGCGAACGTGCTAACCCCTAAACCACCGTGCGCCCCTAAATGTAATTATGAACAGATTAAAATAAATACATAAATAAATGTATAATACTTAAAGCAGTTCAAAATGGAACCAATGCGAAATTAAACACACCGCTTTAAATGCTAATGACTCAACAGAAATTCTCTTTGCTACATGTACTGGTCTATTTATTTCCAGTGACTTGACTGGGTAGGATTGGACTCTCGGTGCAGGCCAAGTATTTCACACTTCTCATGTGTGCAGTCCAGAATCTATCTTTGGTGTACTGCATATCAGGACATCTCAAGCTTACTAAACGTAAATGAACTTGTGTACATAATTCGTTTTTTTTGTGTGTGCTGAGACTTAATAGAGCAAACAAACTAACTGCACAGAGCTGCTTGTTAAACATCGGGTCCGAACGCTAACTTGATATTATAGCACGAGTGTTATATCACACTACTGACATTTTTCCATGGACATGGCATGGTCTTCACATCATTTAATGCTTAATCATTACATACACTCTAAAACTCTTATCGTTTTATAAAATTTAATTATAGGAACAGGCCAGAAGGTGGCGACTTCAAATCCCAGCACCTACAGGCTGCCATGAGTAGGTCCTCGGTCGAGATCCTTAACCCTTAGCTGCATCATCTTCGTCTTATCTCATCTCAATAGTAAGTTCATTTGAATATCTAAACGCACAAATGCTGTAGATTTGTTGTACTTTAACACCATGTCCCATCCTGAAGGGTTTAATTCGTCTTCGATCACAGCACGCTGCAAATAATTACACATGATGATACTTTTTTCCCATTTATATGTACGTTCGTCATGAACTCACTCCAAGCCCTTCATCTTGAAGACGTTCCTGTGGTGCGAATACTACTGTTACAGCTTTAAGAAGAAGAAGACGCATTTATATACAATAAGCCGTGATACGATACGGCACCCCTGAAGCAGAGAGGGTGACTCAAGACTGGGGCTCGAACCCACAACCTTCTGATCAATAACTGTTGAGCCACGACTGTCCACATCTGTTCTCCGTTTCTGTTCAAACGCTCTGATACTGGAGACTCCTTCCATAACGGTTACATCGACGTTCCCTTACAGAAAGCGTTGAGAATGCAGCAGAGCTGTGGCACGATCGTGATATAAAGCCTTCTCATCGATTACATAGTGTACGTTGGATTGATTTATTTATTTTACCGAACCTAAATCACAGAAATCTATTGATTTGTCTTTAAAACACGTCTAATAAATCAGTGTAGTCTTCCTGCTGCCATGTGCTAGAATATCCAATTAAACAAAGCTATTACATCATTTAAAACACACACACACACACACACACACACACACACACATTGTGTATATACTATATGCGTTCTTCCATTCAACTAAATTATAAAGTCTATAAATAAATAAATAAATAAATAAATGATGCAATACCTTTAGTTTCGTTGGTCATAGTGTGACTTGCTGTGGAGGCTTTATCTGATCTTGTCCTCTCCCGTTACAGTGGTTCCACCTGGCTGATGTCAACGCTGCCCGGCTTGTTAGTCCCCCATTACAATCCAGAGGTGGAACCTTATTAAGCGAGTCCAAAAATCTAATCTTTGAACGTATATTCAGTAAACATGGTGAAGGGCAGTGTGGCGAGATGGTGCGGGGGAACTCTGAAGAGGCACTGAGGCTGGACAGAGGCAGCAAACACTACTTGCTAATCATTTCAGCAATGTAATCGGCGCCTCGTTTCAAGGTAACCTTATCCACCACAGCCGCTGGTTATTCTTAGCCGGTGTTCCTTCCACCAGCTGCTCACAGCCTCGCCTTTTTAGGCTTCAGGGGGAAGTCTGATGTCTGACCTCGTCGGCCATAATGATGTGTTGCTGTGAATCGGATCATTAGTTTTCCATTCTCCATTCACTCTCGTCATTATGCACGCTTGTATGTTTATTAAAAAATGCTCACGCCTCGCTTTGATTTTCCTCCAAAGATATTTCCTCCATCTCATATCCGATTTGTATTTCTTTCTTTATTTCTTTCTTTATTTATTTATTTTTAAAGCAGTCTTTAATCAAATCTCAGAGGATGTATTTTCATCTGGGCTTTCATCGAACTGATCCGCTTATTTATAACCAGTATACTAGAGAACACAGAGATTGGAGCAATACCTAATATCCATCATCTAATGCTGCACCAGAAGGTCATTCTGACATTTCAGTACTAGTGAAAACCTGAGAAATAAAGGATTACACCAAACCACATCCTGTTCCTGTTAAACAATGGAACTATTAGGGTTGAGCTATGGGTTATAACTTACGTGCACCAATCAGCCATAACATTAAAACCATGGCACCTGTCAAGGAGTGGGATATATAAGTTCACGGTCAGTTCTCGAAGTTGCGACGGCTAGCCCGTCTGGTCCGATCCCACAGATGACCTACTGGAGCACAAATTAATACTGGCTCTGATAGAAAGGAGTCAGAACACACGGTGGATCCCAGCTTGCTGCGTATGGATCTGCAGACCGGTCCGAGCGCCCATGCCGAGCCTTGTCCACTTCTGAAAGCACCTATAATGGGCATCAGAACTGGACCATGGAGTAATGGAAGAAGGTGGGCTGGTCCGATGAATCACGATTTCTTTTACATCATGTTTATGGCTGGGTGCGTGCATACATGTGCATTACCTGGCGAAGAGTACATCCCTAATATCAGTGCCCTCTTTCAGCACGATAATGTGCCCTGACACAGTGTAAAAACTGTCACGGAACGGTTTGAGGAACATGACAGAACGTTCAAGGTGTTGAATCAGCCTCCAAATCCCACACTGGTTCCAGATACCTCAGCACACCTCCAGTGGTGATGAGTCAGAGCTGTTTTGGTGGCACAACGGAGACCTACACAATATTAGGCAGGTGGTTTTAATGTTATGGCTGATTGGTGTATATGTACTACCACTTTTCTCTTCAAATGAAGTAAACTAGGAAAGCTTTAAAAGATTGAACGAGAAGGTTTACGCAGGAAATGAAGCACGTCTCCACTTCTCCACTGACCATACTGTTATAAATATTAACAAACATCAACTATGGTCCAATATTATGTGTTCGGTCCATCATTGCACGCACTAAAACAGGCTCGAGAGAGCGATACACCTCTGTTCATGCTCAAGAAAATCTCAAGCAAATATTATAAAGCGTTAAACAAAAATGTAAGGGGAATAATCCATCCATCCATCCATCTACACCGCTTACTCCTTTTCAGGGTCACAGGGGAACCTGGAGTCTATCCCACGGAGCATCGGGCGGGGTACACCCTGGACAGGGTGCCAGTCCATCACAGGGCACAATCACATACACACTCACACACTACGGACACTTTAGACACGCCCATCAGCCTAACATGCATGTCTTTGGACTGGGGGAGGAAACCGGAGAACCCGGAGAAAACCCCCAACACACGGGGAGAACATGCAAACTCCACACACACACACCGGACCCTGGAGGTGTGAGGCGGACGTGCTAACCACTAAGCCACTGTGCGTAAGGGGAATAATAAAATAACAAAACACACACTCTGGGACGCACTTTTATACGAAAATAAACAACCGAGGTGATTATTTTCCAATAACAGCATGTCTCGAACTCTTTTATTCCTCTTATACCACAGGGATTTGCTCAAGAGTCACACAATGTACTATTTATCCATTTATGGTTACATTTAATTACATTGAGACTTAAGTTAGTTCGTTCACGGTTATCGCTAACGTTATAGCCGGTCGTTTCCTCACCAGAATCTCTTTTCCCACTCGCGATGTTGACACGGAGAGGATAACCTCCCGTCCCCTGTCCCCCCGCCCCCCGCAGATTATCACAAAGCGCTAAACTTACTCACACTGGAGACTCCTTCCATAAAACGTTAAATAAACATCTCCTTAGAGAAAACGTCAACCATGACGTCATCCTCCGTTAAACAACGCCACGTTTTAAGATCAGACTTGCGCGTCCGTCGTACGAGCCGCTGCTTGAAATGATAACGTACGGTACTCGAACAAGCGCGTGGGTATAAAGTCGGTCATTTCTCTTGCAGCTGATTAAATCAACATCTTCTGACCAATCAGATTTGAGAAACCAAACAAACTGTGGTATAAGAAAGACAAAGATAAATGAAGATAATTTATTAATAATAATAATAATAATAATAATAATAATAATAATAAAGATAATTTCAGAAGAGAAACATAAAATCCGAAGAAATGGGCTTGGGCATGAGTCTTTATTCTACAAATGTTTGTGCATAAATGAAAAAAAAAACCCAAAAACAATTAAATAAAAACACTATATCTATGAATTAATTAATTCAAATGGATGATTAAAAAAAAAAAGAAGAAGAGAGAATCTGGTGAAAACCATGAGGTCGGCGTTGGAGCGTACGGCTTACTATAGTGTGCACTATTCTATGAGAAAAACCTTCACTTGATATTCGAGTGAAAGCTGGAATGGAAACGAGGTGAAAATGCGCCTGCTAATGCTGCCTGATAGACGAGGGCTTTCGACATTTCAACATATTGATCGAGGTTAAATGCGGTCCAGACATGACGTTTTATATCAGGGACGGAAATCAGGGCCAGAAGGAAGCCAGACAAGCTCAGTAGAGTTAATATCAAGGTTTGTTTTTTTTTTTTTTTCTTCTACTTAGTTTTGTTAAATCATAGCACATGGTGATGCAATTAAACGCTTTGCTTTTATGCCTCTTACAACAAAAATGATGTTAGTCATTCATTTTATTTGATCATCTTCGCTAGAGAAAGAGAGATGCAGGTATAGTCAAGCATAATGCCCACACAGCCTGATTACTAGATCGATGCATAATTCTTCTATCGTTAATCCAAAGTGGCTAAATAGAAAAATGCACTAGCAACGAGAGGAGGGGGGAGGGGGGGGGGGGAGGATTTGGAGACACTGAGCTTTTGCTAAAAGCAGGTAATAATAATAATAATAATAATAATAGTAATAAAGCTGAGCGGAGTCACCAGTTTTCCTTTCTCCTTTAGGGTCAGGAACGCTAGCTATGTGCTGCAGGATTTCTCCAAGTTAAAGAAAGAGGGTGTGGTTACTGGAATAAATAATCAAGAGAGTCCCGGACGTTTTAAAAGAGGCCGTTTCCAGAACTAATCGTCTTGTTTCAGCCTCGATATTCATACTTTTTTCTCTGAGCAGTGACTCGATACAAACAAACAAACAATCAAACAAAAATAATCAAATCAAATCAAAAGCATTATAAAAAGTAATATAAAGCCTAAAACGGGGTTAAGTAAACACAATCATATGTACACTACATACAAACATCAGTTATCCTTAATTCTTCTTTTCTTTCTTTCTCCCAAACACTCGCGTGATGTCCCTCAAAATATGGTTTGGCTTTAGTGGGCACGTTTAAGGTGGCACGTCCTTTTCATGGAAGATGAGCAACAGGTCGAATACTGGATCGAATAGGACAACGAATCTGGAAGCTTTAATCGTCGATCGTGCGGCGTGTCGTCGGTCGGGACAGTGCGTGTCGCGGCGATGCGTCTTCCTCTGGCTCTCGAGTTCTAAGGAGGTTTCCCGTCGTCCAGGTGATTATTTATTTATTTATTTAACACCCCCCCCCCCCCCCCAATGTCTAATAGCTTTAGTAAGTCAAAGAGACTGGACTTGTGTTGTAATCTTCAAGCACAAATCCACTCGCTTTAACTCTCCAGCTGTTGTTTGTTTGTTTGCGGCTTAGAGGTTGTCCCCTGGTTGGTATTGGGGCTCGGTGGCAGTGAAGTAGTCCTCCAAAAACGCCTGCAGGTACTCGAACGTGGGTCTCTCCTCGGGATCTCGCTTCCAGCACTGCAGCATGAGCTCGTGCAGAGAGATCGGGCAGTCCTGAGGGCACGGCATCCTGTATCCACGCTCCACCTGCTCTAACACCTCACGGTTATTCATCCCTTTAAAAAAAACACACAGTAATGAGTAAATAGTAGTACATTTGTACAATGTTAAAAACAGAAGGTAACTACAATAAACAAAATGAAAACACTTCCTTGTTTCTGCATGATCATTTCCAGGCTTATCTACCTACTCGTGTCCTGTACAAGTGTACAAGAGACATTCCCTTTCAGACCTCAACCCCCCCGTACATGCACAGAAATACCAATAGAAATGTTTTACCTGGATACGGCACACGGCCTTTGGTCACCAGCTCTGTCAGCAGTATTCCAAACGACCACACGTCTGATTTAATGGTGAACCGTCCGTAGAGCGCGGCTTCGGGGGCCGTCCATTTGATCGGGAACTTGGCACCTGAAACAGAACGCAGGTGTACGATTGGCCGAGACTAAATACCGAGTATAACTCATGCTGGAGTGTAATATTACAGTCCACGGCCAAGAATATCTTACTGGAAACTGAGACAGATGAATTTTTCTAAACGTATTGCAGTGCTCATATGAACGTGGAATCCAATTCAATAGTCTGTTTAGAGACCGCCCAATTTGAGTTTGACAGAATTCAGCCACAGCGACATCCTATGGGTTTTCCCCAAGACCAACACACAACTGCACACACAAAGTGTTGTCTATTAATGACCAACACCTGATACTGACTCAGTACCATCAGTAGGAGTACTACTCCTATTAATATTATTACTACTAATCAATTGATATTACTAATACCACTACTATTACTACTCCTTTTACTGCTACTATTACTACTGTTAATAATAATAATATTACTACTACTATTAATACTGCTTGTACTTTTACTCCTACCACTGATATTACTAATACTATTAATATTGCTAATGCTAATATTACTAATAATGTCCCACTTTTCTTACAAATCTAATACTAAAGTAGATACAGTATATATATATTTACATTACATTTATTCATTTATTCATTTAGCAGACGCTTTTATCCAAAGCGACTTACAAATGAGACACACTCACACACCAATGGTAGC
>JAFFST010046041.1:166850-184409 GCA_022414735.1 Noturus placidus | reverse complement strand
TGTGTGTGTGTGTTTATATATGTGTGTATATATATATATATATGTGTGTGTGTGTGTTTATATATGTGTGTATATATATATATATATATATATGTGTGTGTGTGTGTATATATATATGTGTGTATATATATATATATATGTGTGTGTGTGTGTATATATATATGTGTGTATATATATGTATATGTGTACAGTATATATCCATCCATCCAACTTCAACCGCTTACTCCTTTTCAGGGTCACGGGGAACCTGGAACCTATCCCAGGTATATATATACATACAGTGCCCTCCACTAATATTGGCCTCCTTGGTAAATATGAGCAAATAAGGCTTTGTAAATTAGTCTTTATTGTTTAACCTTTTATTTTTAACAGAAATACTTTGCTCACAAGGGTGCCAATATAAGTGGACAAGGGCTCGTGGAATTTAGCAAGAAATTGTACATTGTTTACATAGCTATTCATATGAATACAATCTAATTTAGTATGATTTTGTCATTTGTCAAAACTGATCTGATGAATTGTCCAAAATGTAGCCCCGAGGTCCTCCACGTCGATAACATCTTCGAGGTGTGAATCCACAGTACGGTGCGATTTGGGAAGTTCAAAAGACATCATCATGTTCTTGGATGTTGATTGTTGTATTTAGTGTGGTGCATTCACAATGGCTTGTTATTCATCAATACTGGTTGAAAATTACAAACTAACTGTTTCACTGTGCATTCAGACACGTGTACAGTGGTGTGAAAAAGTGTTTGCCCCTTCCTCATTTCCTGTTCCTTTGCATGTTTGTCACACTTAAGTTTTCACCTTTAATAATAAACACCTTCATTTACAAATTGCATTTTGTGTTTACTTGTGTTGTCCTTGACTATTGTTTAAATTGGTTTGATGTTCCGAAACACTAGGTGTGACAAACATGCAAAGGAACAGGAAATGAGGAAGGGGGCAAACACTTTTTCACACCACTGTATGTGTTTTTTACAAACTCCAAGTGGCAAATAGCTGGAAACATTCGTTGCAATGTGATAGCTATTAAAAACACAAACTTCACTTCCTATTCACAATTTAAATTAAAAAAAAAAAAAAAAAAAAAAACAGATTAGTCACATGGAAAAAGTTAGTACTTTTTAAAATAAAATTAGAATCAGGTGTTGAAGATTGGGCACCAGTGATTAGAACCTGCTTAAGGAGTGCAGGTGGAACCGGTCTTATTTAAACCTCTCACATCTAGTGTCTGGTGTTCCCTTTGTTATAGAGGTGTGTGGTGTCGTCATGCCAAGATCTAAAGAGTTTTAAAAAATGTTGTAGATGCTTATGAGTCTCGGAAAGGATTTTAAAAGATCTACAAATTGTTTGAAATACATCATTGCATTGTAAGGTAGATCATCTACACGTGGCTATTTGTTTAGATTTTGTTTTTCAGTTTCCCCAGCTTTATGGCAATAATAATTACTATAATATAGTAATAGATAATATATATATGATAATAGGTTATAGATTCAGGGGCACAGTGGTTAGAGGTTTGCCTTGCTCCTTTAGGGCTGGGGGTTCGAATCCTGCCTGTGTGCATGGAGTCTGCATGTTCTCCCCATGCTTTGGGGTTTCCTGTGGTACTCCAGATTCGCCGGCAAAGACAGATCGGCGTTTCCAAATTGTCTGTAGTGTGTGAATGTGTGTGTGTGTGTGTGTGTGTGTGTGTGGTTTGCTGGTATAGTCTCCTGGCTCTCCCGTGACCCTGAGTAGGACAAGCAGTATAGATGAATGAACATTCAGGGTTTTCTTTTTCTTTACTTTATAGTTTAGCCATCAGATTCAGACAGTTGAAGAGGGAAATCTACAAACTGTTGTGGACATTCAAGAACTTCCCTCGATAACGCCACTGCTTTGTGAAAATATGCTCTGCTCTGTGTTACTTAGTTCAAAGTTCAGCTATCACAAAAGGGTAACAAATTTCACAGCAAAACGTTGACAAGCAGACAAACCCAGCGAGTTCTCAAGCACCTTCGGGAGTCTAGTTTATTTCCACCAGGTCAAAAAAAAAAAACCCCAAAACAAAACAGGATTTTCATCTGACAATCTTTTCTGTTTCAAAGGCTCCCTCTGCAGGGACTTTTAGGGTGAAGTGTAATTCCGAGTTGAGCTGATGGCGAGCTGTGTTGTGTGTTGAGCTGCCACTGGCTGCTGCATCACAGTGATTTGCTTTGAGTCATAGCTGAAAGTGTTCAAAATTTCTGTTCCTTTATGGTTGTTGTTTATGAGGTATCATCAAGTTGTTACTCAGTGACCCTACAGTAAGGATAAATTTGATTTACATTTTTGTTAACCGCAGTTGGAACCAAATTATTTGGTTTCTGTGTTATATGGGAATGCCCAGACATGTAGTTATCATTCGGTAGCATCCAGCTTGGTAATGTCATTTTCCATGTCGATATTCAGTCTTTATTTATATGGGGATGGATGTTCTGTGTTCTTAGCATTGTGTTAGTAATTTGTACGTGATTATAATGCCAAACGAGTGACCGCCATTTCGCCATTTTGCCAGATGAGTATTCCCTTCTGACAT
This sequence comes from Noturus placidus, assembly GCA_022414735.1. Taxonomy (NCBI): domain Eukaryota; kingdom Metazoa; phylum Chordata; class Actinopteri; order Siluriformes; family Ictaluridae; genus Noturus; species Noturus placidus. Next base: position 181,846 of record JAFFST010046041.1, on the reverse strand, counting down.
AATGGACTCTGATGAGGAAATTATTGGAGCGGCTTGCCCCAAGTGCAGCACTCACCCTCCAGCTTACCTACAGCAGTATGAGATGCAATATAAAAGAGGCAAATCTGTCACGGAGTATAATATTCCAAGTACCTGTGAGGCACCTGGCCACCAGAGTCCCTACCCGATCTCTCTGGCCCTTTTCCAGGGGTCCATCCATCCATCCATTCATCCATCTTCTACCGTTTAATCCTTTTTCAGGGTCACGGGGAACCTGGAGCCTATCTTAGGGAGCATCGGGCACAAGGCGGGGTACACCCTCGACAGGGTGCCAGTACATCGCAGCCGTTGCCAGGGGTGTCCAATCTTATCCGCAAAGGGCTGGTGTGGGTGCAGGTTTTCAATGTAACCAAGCAGGAGTCTTCATGGGAAACAGAGTTTCTGAGATAAAGGAGCTGACTGAGAAGTGTTCTTGGCATTAAGTAAACTCAGTGGATAACACCTGCTGATGACTTTATTAAAGGGAAACCTCTCCAGTACCTTGATGCGTCAAACCGATGGTCTCAAGGACCCTCCTTCCTACTCCAGAATCCCAATCAATGGCCAGTAATCCTTAGGACCAAGACCATGGAGGACTGAATTGAGCTACAGAAGTTCACCTTTTGTGGGATCATTACCTTACCTCCATCCTCCATCAACCCTGATGGATGGAACTACAATACTTGGCAGGAAATATTGGACATCACTGCCCAGGAACTTCAGACTAACCTAGCTCCAGGAACTCCCCCAGAGGCTGATTCTTATCCTGCTGCAGGTGCAGCAGGAATACCTCCCAGAAATATACTTCTGGAGTATACAGCAGGAATACTTCCCAGAAGATTACAAATGTTTAGTATCTGGGAAGTCAATCAGGTCTAAATGAATAAATGTAAGTCTGGGAGTCGACTATTCACCCTAGTCATGCGGCATATCATTCACCATTATGACCATAAATTATACTATTCTGGGACAAAATGGTTGTCCACAGAAATACGGAGATACTATTGGATCCTACAAGGCCACAAAGCTATTTGGCGGTTTCAGTATTACTGCCTAGAATGTCGATGGTGGAGGGCCCAGCCAACAATCCCTAAACTGGTGAATCTGCCCCTGCATGTTTCTGGCTCTGTAAACCTGCCTTCCATTCCTCTGGAGTGGACTGCATTGGACCCTTTCTGGTTAAAATTGGAAGACGCATAGAGAAGCGTTGGGTTATTCTCTTTAAATGCCTGATCACCAGAGCAGTGTATTTGGACTTGCTCCCTAGTATGAGTACAGACTCATTCCTCATTGCTTTCAGAAGGGTTGCCACAAGGAGATGGACGCCATCGGAGTTATGGTCGGATCAGAGAACAAACTTCTGAGGGGGTGAATGAGAGTTGCAGGAAGCTTATGCCATGCTGGCTCCTGACCTACAGCATCAGCGTGCCCGTCAGAGAATCAGCTTGCATTTTAATTCCCCTTCGGTCCCCCACTTTGGTGGAGTTTGGGAGCGGGAAATCAGATCAGTTAAATCAGCCTTGTACACAGTTGTGGGTGCACAGTCAGTTCTAGAGGAAGTCTTCATGACAGTCTTGCTACAATTGGAGGCTATCCTGAACTCAAAACCCTTAGGGTATGTGTCATCAGACGTGGCAGATGCCGACCCAGTGACACCAAATAGTATCCTCCTGGAGCAGCCTGATGGGTTGCTGCCTCAAGTGATTTACCCAGAATTGGAGATGTGGAGTCTCCGGCACTGGAGACATTCCCAGGTCCTTGCGGACCCATTCTGCTCCAGGTTTATCAGAGACTACCTTCCTACTCTCCATACCTGGCAGAAATGGCAGGCCTCTCCTCCTGACTTAAATGATATAATGCTGGTCATGATCATAGACCCCCATCTACCTCGGAGCTTATGGCCTGTGGAACAAGTCACCAAGACCCATACAATTCTAGATGGTCATGTCAGGTCAGCTGACTTGGAGATAAAGGGCCAAGTGTACACTAGACCGGTAGCACACCTAGTCATCCTGCCTGCTTTACCACGGGATGGTCCTAATACCACCAACCCAGATTAGTTGAATCCCCTTTCATGGAATCAAAGTTGCTCCACATCTTTGGAAGTGGCTGTATCAAAGGCTCCCCCAAGAGGGACTTTTAGGGTGAAGTGTAATTCCGAACCGTATTGTGAGTTGAGCTTCCACTGGCTGATATGTCACGGTGATTTGTTAGCTGAAAGTTCGCAAAATTCCTGTTCCTTTATGGTTGTTGTTGATTGGGTATCATCATGTTAGTCAGTGACCCTACAGTAAGCATAAATTTGATTTATATTTGTGTTAACCGCAGTTGGAACCAAATTATTTGGTTTCTGTGTTATATGGGAATGCCAGGCATGCAGCTATCATTCAGTAGCATCCAGCTTGTTAATGTCATTTTCCATGTCAATATTCTTTATTTATGTGGGGATGATGGATGTTCTGTGTTAGTCATCTGTATGTGATTATAATCCCGAATGAGGGACCGCCATTTTGCGCCACTGAATGCTGCGTATTTGCACGGCTAGCCTGTCCATATATGAGCATTGCATGTTATTAATGCCAACATTTCCTTTATGGGATGTATTTTCTGGTAAATGCATTGGTTTTGTTCATTTAAATGTATCTTTGTACAGAAATGTCACTAAGGCACGTATTATGTAACAGTGAATGCTTATTGTCTATATTTATTAATTTGATCATTTTTATTGTATTTGTTAATTCTCAGACTACCTACATCTTTGAATATACATTTGAGGTTGCTGCCAATACAAAATCAGAACCTAACACGCCAAAAGACTCTTCAAAATTTTCCAAACACATAAATTGTAAACATCTCTCTGGATCTGCTTTAAACGTTTGGAGTGCAAATTTATATCCTGTTTAATATCTTGAGGACAAACAAATAATGCTATACGTAATAAATGATAAAGTCCATAACAAACAGGAGCGGATTTGTTCCCTATGCTGATTTTAGGGCGTGTAAACAAACGGAGCTCAGAATAACATTTGCGTAGATGCTGTTTGATACTTACAACCCCTCTTGCACATGTAAGATGCACCATTTGATTAAAATGAGATTTTGTCAACTGCAAAAAGAGCTCGAGTCTGATTTCAGCGAGTCATTTCCCATTAAACGTTGGAACACGATGCATTCTGTCGTGCATTTGTAGGCCTCATCACTTGCTTTATCTCCTCTCAAGGAAGACGGGTCCAATTATGACTAGCACTTCAGCAGTCTTAGCTGTCTTCCCACCCATCACCAAGCACCTCAACCTAAGGTTATGAATTCATTTTGCGTTCGATTAAAATGAGGACTTTTTTGACTAAAGTGAGAAAAAGCAAGGCTTACGTATACCACAAAGGACTCTCTTCACATGCCGATGTAGAACCAGCTTTGGCTCAAGTGCAACCTCTGTTATCAAATAATAAATACTCCATGCATCAAAGGGCTCCGCATTATATTATCTATGTGCCCTGGTTCAAAACTACACACCTGCATGCCAACTCTGATCTCCATCCTGAGGAAAATTGGAATGTCCTTCTACTACATTTATTCACTTAGCAGACGCTTTTATCCAAAGCGACTTACAAATGAGAGCACATTCACACACCAATAGGAGCAGAGCTGCCATGCAAGGTGCTAGCTTGCCATTAGGGGCAACTTAGGGTTCAGTGTCTTGCCCAAGGACACTTCGGCATGGGATCACCCGGGCCGGGATTCGAACCGCCAACCCCACGATTAGTGGATTAGTGGACAACCCGCTCTACCGACTGAGCCACAGCCGCCCTTAAACATGATCTATTGCAAGATCTCACTGTTTCAGTTTTGTGGTCAATTTAAATTTGTGATCAAGTGTGGTCAGATAGTTCTGTTTCTGTTTCTTTCACAAAGGAATAAAGACTTGCATCATGAGACAGTGACTATGTATACTGTACATCCACATCAATATTCCGATATTAATCGGAATTTGGAAATAGTCTGATTAATACAGAGTCGTGTAAACACCGCAATCCGATTGCCGATTCAGATTTAGATGATATTCTGATTAACCAAATTCCGATTCCCGCCCCTGGAATATGCCTGTTTTAATCAGAAATTTCTAGGATAACGCTTCATTATTTTTTCAATTTTTGTATTCATTTATCTGTATTATTGTTAATGCCTTATGGTGTCCTTTTGGAAAAGCGTCCTTTTGGTGCTAACTAACTTATTTTCTGACCTTATTTGTATTAATGTTTTTGCATGTATATTTAAAAAAAATAATAATAATAATTTTTTTTTGTTACAGCCTAGATAACATTTACCAGCATTAGCCCCTAATCTAAGAAAACTCAGGAATCAGTTCTTTTCATGCTGGGAACACAGGATGTAAGAGATAAAAGTAAAAGAATCCAAATCCATGTGAAGACTGCTTCAAAAATCATCCAGATGGAGAAATTACATGACACAGCATTAGATCACTGCACAACTTTGACAACACTAGAGCCTCAGTGTGACTGACAGGCTGGATGAGGCAGTCTTCATCTTCTGTCTGCGTGAAGGGAGCAGTGACGGATGAGGTCAGAGCTCCTGCAGCTCCTCTTGCTTCTCCCTCTCCTTCCTCAGGGGATGAAATCTTTCACAGCCAAACTCCACAGTTCCCTATGAGGTACTACTATGAGGTACTATGAGGTACTATGAGGTACCCTATGAGGTACTACTCAAACTGTAGAGTATTACCTATCAGCAACAAAACACGGACAGATTTTACGTGATTATTGTAAGATTTAGATGAAGATTATGGTCACTGTGTGCATGAGAGAGAGAGAGAGAGAGAGAGAGAGAGAGAGAGATATCTCGGCTTTGCAGGGATCACGAGTGAAGGAATTGATTGCTCAACTCCACATGCAGTTAATGGCACACCTCATCTGTCATGTGTGATGTTCAAGAAAGGATTCAACTCTAATCCAAATTCTTCCATTTTGGATATACGATACAAAATACACTATATGGCTAAAAGTTTGTGGACGCCTGACCATACAACAGTCCTTCTTGAACATCCCTTTCCAAATTTATTCTCCCTTTGCTGTTATAATACTTTCCATTTTCTGGGCAGTCTTTCCACTAGAATTTGGTGCGTGGCTGTGGGGATTTGTGTTCATTCAGCTACAAGAGCATTAATGAGATTAAGCACTGATGTCGTGTGAGGAGGTCTGGGGTGCAGTACGTGTTCCAGTTCATCCCAAAGGTGTTCAGTGAGGTTGAGGTCAGGGTTCGGTGCGTTCTTGCACTCCAATCTTGGCCGACCATGTCTTTATGGAGCTCGCTTTGTACACACGGCCATTGTCATTCTACTACAGAATATAGTGACATTCAAGACCATTGTGTGCTTCCAATTTTGTGGCAACAATTTGGAAAAGATTTGTTGTCAGGTGTCCAAATACTTTTGGCTATTTAGTGTATGTCAAAGCAATGGATATCATTTACATTACATTTACATTTATTCATTTAGCAGACGCTTTTATCCAAAGCGACTTACAAGTGCACACTCATACACCAATGGTAGCAGAGCTGCCATGCAAGGTGCTAGCTTGCCATTGGGGGCAACTTAGGGTTCAGTGTCTTGCCCAACGACACTTCGGCATGGGATCACCCGGGCCGGGATTCGAACCACCAACCCCACGGTTAGTGGATTAGTGGACAACCCGCTCTACCGACTGAGCCACAGCTGCCCCAATTTGATATCGAATGATATCCAATACCGATTTGAAATTGACATCCTCGTTGTAACCGAGTCAGCTTTCTGTGACATTATGTTGCCATATTATTCCAAAGTTCATTCTTCACACTCATGGTCTGGGTTGTACAGGGTAATATGTAGATCTGATCAGAAAATTTCAGATCCAATCTAATACCAATATGCCATCTCAAGCACTGATACTGTACATATACTCAAATTGGATCAAATTTGTACTCTATATTCCATTCAATTCAATTCAATTTTATTTGTATAGCGCTTTTTACAATATTCTTAATTTTAGAACATATTTTTTCATGTATCTGCAGATTTACTTAAGCATTCTACATTTATGAGTATTATTCTTAATGTACGATATTCAATACTAATTAATATTTAAGTAACGCATGGCATTTACGTGAGAAATAAATACAACAGTCTTCTAAGGCAAACATGCATGAACTCACAGCTCATATCTACTACACTGACTTAATCATTATGTGTCTTTGTACATAATGAGTCAGTTTAGAGAGCAATCCTCCAGAAGAGCAGATAATTCTATCCTCTAATATTTAATTGTAGAGAACATGATGAAAGGTACAGCCAGTGCTTGTCTCGTCTTACGGTTAGTGAACGTGTTCAGTAATTGAAGGGCAGTGATTACATTTTGTCACCTGTCTTGCATAATCAAGGGTGTGAATGTAGTGTAGTTGGCTGTGAGGTTGCTTGGTGTCTCTGCTGTCATTGTAGCACCCTCGCCATCAAGATAGCACATTTCCTCCCGGTTTATTGGCACGGAAGTGCAGGGAGGACAAGTCTGTCAGTCAAGCTCATCCACAGAACAGATGCACTGCAGATGGAAAAAAACTGACAGCTGGTGTAGGGGCATTAGACTGGAACAAGGCCACCTTCTTATTAAAACTGTAGGTTTGTGACTTCTCATATTTGAAGAGCACTCACGGGTGTGACATTTTCATGGTAGTCCATGTCTATCATAGACTGTCTTGATATGGATACATGAAATAATGTAGCAATGTATTTATAGGGTCTGTTTTCTATAACAATATACAGATGGAGGATAAAGGGAAATACAACAAAAAGGTTTCTTAGTATTCCAAAATATATTTTGAAAGAATAGTGTTTGCCTCTCCGGTACAGTTCCAGAGACTTGTAGAAGGCACACTGAAAGTGTTCTGGAGTTGTTAAACACCATTCTTCCAAAAGATATCCCTTCATTTAGTGTTTTGATAATGATAATGCTGGAGAAAGCCATCTAATGTCTATCCGTCTATCCAAAAGTGTTCGGTTGGGTTGAGATCTGGTGACTGAGAAGGCCCTAGCATATGATTTCCATCCTCATTAAACCATTCAGTGAGCCCTTGGACCCCGTGTATGCAGACAGTGTAATCCTGGAAGATAGCACTCCCATCAGGATAGAAACGTTTCATCGATGTGAAAACAGCCAGAAGAACTTTGTATTGTTTTTCAGTGACACTTCGCCTTAAGCAGAGTCAAAACTATATCAGAAAAAAATGACATTGACAGCATTGTGTTTATTTTTAAATTTCATTTCTCACCCATGTGCATCACCAGTGCATGATATTTGCTCTATGAATCAAGAAACTACTACTTACAAGTCACGCCATAATATTCTCTCATGTTACAGCTTTATGGTTGTCCTCAAGACAATTTGTGCCTTCTTCCCATATTAACCTTTCAAACTTTGATTCTTCAGTAATGCTGAGAACAATAATAACTTAATTATAATGAGCTAATGAGTAAATTATTAAGTGTACCTAGGAACGGTTCTCCACCATATTTACTATTTGAATAATGTGAGAGATGTTGATTAATCAGACGCCAACATATTCGACACGTTTAAGCTTGTTAAAGACATCTAAGAATCCATGAATAATAAGCTATAATTATTCTAATTTCAAGAAGGTAAATTATTCATTGTTTTCAAGATAAAGGTTCGGATGTAACAACGCGAGACGGGACGTTTTGTTCTGACATGGTTATCACACTTTTCTCCAGGATGTGTTATAAACCTTGACTATTTAAAATGTTATATTAAAAATGTATTGTAAGTATTAAAGTGCATACTGAAGTATCATGTTTGTATAAATACAAATAGTATGTAATATATCAGATTCAGATAAAGAGCAGAAAAGAAGCTTTACTGAAGCTCAGGGCAAACAGAGTGAAATTACCGTCCAATGCTTAAACAATGAGGCAGGCAAAGGTCAAAACACAATCAGGCAGAATTTGACAAGGCCAGTGGGATAATCCAGAGAATAATCCAATAAACATAACAAGGGTTCATACACAGTCAAGACAGGCAGCAATGGCAAAGGCTCATATTTTACTCAATGCAGTGATTGGCAAGGCTTCGTAAAATCATGTCAAACCGGGTGTGCTTTAATACAATAGAGCCCAGAAATGGGGCGGCTGTGACTCAGTCCGTAGAGCGAGTTGTCCACTAGTCATAGGGTTGGCGGTTTGATTCCCAGCCCGGATGACTCCACATGCCGAAGTGTCCTTGGGCGAGACACTGAACCCTAAGTTGCCCCCGATGGCAAGTTAGCGCCTTGCATGGCAGCTCTGCTACCATTGGTGTGTGAGTGTGTGTGTGAATGGGGGAATGAGACACAGTGTAAAGCGCTTTGGATAAAAGCGCTATATAAGTGCGCCATTTACCATTTACCATTTAAATGGCTTGGAGGTTGGGTTTAAAGTCTGGTGAGTGTGAACTCAGCTAGCAGTTCGAGAGCTGGTGTTCATTCATTCCTTCGTTTTCCTTCCACTTTTCCTGGTGGGATCACGGTGAGAACCAGTCAAACCCCAGCAATAGATTCTCCTACTGAGGAATTCCTAGATGATCCCAAGCCAACTGTAATGTAGTATCTCTCTAGAAAATTTTGGATCTACCCAGGGATCTTTCTGCCTGATACAGAGCTACCGAGAGACATCCATGTAAAGTGCCCAAGCCACCTCAACTGATTCCTCTCAATTTGGACAAGCAGCAAGTTTCCATTCCAAGGGCCTAATTCATCTAAGACTGTCATCAGGTTGGTGTTACACTGTAAACACCAAGCTATACCAATTAATATTTACTCATTCCTTTTATGTAATTGCTTTATCCTGGATGATTTAAGGGATACACCAACAAGCACACACACACACACACACACATTGACACCTATAGAAACCCATGAATCCACCCATCATGATGTTTTTGGGAGGTGGGATGAAACTGGAGAATATATAGTCCAGTAAACCAAGCTCAGGATGAAACCCCAGCCCCAGCATCTGTGAGGCATAAACACTACCAAAGTAGTGCCCTAGAATTAAAACAACTAATTCAAAGCCACTACTGAGTAGATATTCAGTAAAGTAGAAGAAGTGAAAGAAAAGTTCTGGGTCAAATCTGCATCTGTTTCGACAGCATGTTTTCGTCTTAGATTATGACTCAAAAAAAAAAGACCATCGCTGTGAAAATGGGGCAAATTCTCCACACAACAAACACACACACTCTCTCACACACACACACACACACACACATATAACACACAAGCATTAGAGAGGACAATGAGATAAAAGCCTGCAATCGTTCAGAACCAGGGTTCCAGCAGGACTTTCATAAAAAGAAGCTCTCTCATATCAGCACTAAACAAGACATTGTGAGGAAGAGGAGTTGAGCTGGGTTCATGCTGTGCTCCTCCTCTATGCCAAAGCTCTCTGAACTCTCTCTTTTTTCGCTATTACAAAGCTGCTATCCTTTTTTTGGAACGTAAACTAGGGCACATCCTTTAAGGATAGGACTGTCAAGAGTGCACATGGAGAGTCTTTCTAAATAGTTTAAGATGATCACTGTCTGTTGTTGTCTTTTACTGTAAAATTTCTGACATTTAGAGGTAATTATTCTCTATAACAATGTTCTGTCAAGCTCAACACACATTTGCAGCATCCCTGTGTGTGACATTTAAGTGTATGGTGCAGATTCAAATGAGAATCCCTATAAAAAATATTATTAAAAAAAAAAAAAAAAAAATATATATATATATATATATATATATATATATATAAATCAAGGCTTGTATATGACTGGATGAGCTTCATATGGGAGGGTAAAAGCTAAAAGCAGGGGATCAAAAGGAACCGAGAATGTGAGAGAGAGAGCGAAGTGTGTGTAATTTAACGGCATGCATATTCCAGAGGATGAGATGGTTTTAAGAATGTTGCTCGCTCTGTGCATGTGTGGGTGTGAATATGTGTATGTGTGTGTGCTGAGCCAAGAGTCCTCGCTCTTACATCTCAGCAGGGTGCCAGCACTGATCAAGGAGGGCTTGTGGAGCTAAGAGTACAAAAAAATGCAGACTCACTAATCAGTTACTAAATCCACACCGGCTGGCATTAAGAACGACTGCTGGGTTCCTGCTCCCTTTTAAAGAGATTCCTTCTTTAATTGGCCATCAGCGAGGCTCTGATTAGTCCCGGACACTCTGTGTGACTGTGTTTTTGAAGATTAGCATAGTTCAAATATGCGTAACATTTTCTCCAAATATTTTTACAAGAACCAAATCAAAAGGACAACCCTATCAATTTCTCCAAAACTGAAGGATAATGAACCTGAACTGAAATGATTTCAGGTTAATGATCCCATTAGCGTGAAGGGTTTTTTGGGTTTTTTTTTTTTGTACAGAAAATAATAATGTATTTTCCAGCATCAGGAACGGCAGCTGAGCAGCTGAAGATGTTTATGTACGAGTAGTTGTTGCTGTACTTGTTAACACATATGTTTGCAAATACATTGCTTTGTGCTTTGTAAAGGAAATAATGATGTCATTTGCCATCATCATCATCATCATCATCATCATCATGTGGCTTTTTAGGCTCCCTTTCACAAAACCTTTTCGCTGCCGTAAATAAATCATGCTTATTTTGAAATGACAGTGTTTGATTCACTCATAATATAAACTGAGATTACATTCATGCAAAAATTCTGAATTTTCTTACTCATGTTAAAAAAGTTCCAGAATTAAAGCATTAGTTTATATAATATACAATTAGTGTACATAATAATATACTTTCCAGTGGGTCTGACTGTCCAGTATGAAAACTTTATGGTCTATCTATGGTCTATCTATATGGGGCGGCTGTGGCTCAGTCGGTAGAGCGGGTTGTCCACTAATCCATTAATCGTAGGGTTGGTGGTTCGAATCCCGGCCCGGGTGATCCCATGCCGAAGTGTCCTTGGGCAAGACACTGAACCCTAAGTTGCCCCCGATGGCAAGCTAGCACCTTGCATGCAGCTCTGCTACCATTGGTGTATGAGTGTGCTCTTGTAAGTCGCTTTGGAATAAAGCGTCTGCTAAATGAATAAATGTATCTGAGTCTTGTATGAACCCTTTTGTAATGCAAAGCCCTATTCCTTTTTTCCCCTTCTTCAGTTAAATGGTATGCGTTTATTAAAGAACCAGTATTGGAGATTACAAAGGACGGAATCAATATTTCATGCATCCATCCTGATGCCCTTCTTCTGCTTGGAGTTCTCATCACTTGGAAATTACTCCCGGCTGCTGCTGATGGTGTCTCATATGGACAGCCTAAAGATACATGAGATTACTAAGGATGGTCCCACTTAAAAACCATGAAGACGGCTTTGGACTGCAATGGATACGAAGAGTTTTGCTTTAAGACCACAATTCTCCAACTCAAGTCTCCATCAATGAAAAGTTGATAACTTGTTGGAACAAAATAGACTTCATGTGAAAACTGTAATGAATTTCCTGGTTACACAATTGCACTTTTTGACCCTGTAGTACACCGTTATAGAAGGGAATTATTTATAATCGCACTATCCGGTGTCCCTTTTGAGTCTGGTTCCTCTCGAGGTTTATTCCTGTTCATGTCGTCTCAGGGAGTTTTCCTTCCCACAGTCTCCTCTGACTTGCTCATTAGGGATACATTTATCGATTTAAAATGTATATCCTGAATTTCCATATTTCTGTAAAGATGCTTTGTGGCGATGTCTGTTGTTAAAAGGGGTCGGATGCAATTGCTGGATTTTCAATGATTTATTATATTAACAATTCAAAAACTAAGACAAAAACACTAACCTACCTCAACACAGAAGCATCAAACTAGCACTAGGACTAATACATGAAAACACGGGCATGAAACAGAACACCGAGAAACATAGAACAGGAGTCTACACACAGAAACAGGAGTCTAAACACAATTAACAAAAGACCCAGACTAAGTGCAAAACCCAACTATATATACCCACCAGTGCTTAATAAACCAAAACGTGAATCAGGTGCACAAAAACATGTGACTTGCAGTGGCTGATGGGAAATGGAGTCCAGAGTCCTTAGAACCGTGACATTACAGTATTAGGCTTCCATCATCCCCACACAGCACTTTAACTCACACACACACATCTTTAATTCACCGGATCTAAATGGACTTTATATATAAGTGCCTGTGTAACTCTCATGAACAAAGGATAAGCCAGAAATTAAGGAACTGATAAAAAAAAAAAAAAAAAACTGACCTTTTCTCTCTTCATGTGTGTCCACTACTCCTCTATACTACATCATCCTTCGAGTTCTCTCTGCTGGTTGGTCTGCTGAGAGCTGTCAAGTGATAAGGGAAAAGGTCATAGCACTTTACCGCTCAAAAAAATAGCTGCATCCATATGGACCGGCATTTGCTTTATGCCTTGAGTACATTTTATAGTCCCTTCCATACTGGTATTGAATGACTAATCATGGTTATGAGTGGGGAAAAATATGTGAACAACTCCACTATGAATTTAGTGTGTGTGTGTGTGTGTGTGTGTGTGTGTGTGTGTGTGTGTATGTGCAGCTGTGTAACGAGTTTCTTATGTTTTATTAATCCCTGTTAGTGTCACAGACAAAACATAAAGGTACAGAATGGCAATAAATAAGTAACAAAATAGCAATTCTTTACATTTAAGTATTTACTAACTGGCCATTTTGAGAACCTAATAGGAATCTAAATGATGCTTTAAAAAAAAAACCATTAAAAAAAGCATGTTTACCCTCTGAGTGTCCTCAAAGGTTAAACAAATTCAGCCTATAGCTAAAAGAATCATAGACAATGCTATAATTAAGGGTAAGACAAATATATGTTGTGTGCTACATTAATAACGATGAGTCGACACAGACAGACAGACAGACAGAAAGAACAACTAAATGAGAGAGAGAGAGAGAGAGAGAGAGAGAGAGACTTTGTATTAAAGAAAATGTCTATCTTAACCCCTAATTTAGGATAACCTACATCAAGGGCACTTGTATGGTGCTTATACTCTCCACATAATGTAAGCCTGATAATAAACTGATTTTATAAACAGGATGTTATTTAACAACAGAACACAGTGAGAGCTTTTGTAACAGGGACTGACAGTTTATATCAGGGTAGTGTCTTATTATCTTATTAATGTCAAGAAACAGAGAAAAAAGACAGGGTTAGGGTTAGGGGCAAGGAAAAACTCCCAAAAATGTTTGAGAGGAACCAGACTCAGAAGGGAACTCATCCTCATCTGGATGGGTTCCCCTCATGTCTCTGTGCACATTGCGTAGTATTCAGTTTATCTCATTACCAAGTAGTTGGTTCTCGTTTTCGATTCTAGCCTCGCCCAGTTTTTGCCTGTTTGTATATCGCCTGATCGTTTGCCTGTTATTAGACCACGCTTTGGATTACCGTTTTGGACTTGTCTGCCTGCCTCTCTCTCTAATAAACGTCTTTTATTGCACTTGCATCTGTCCGAACCTCCCTTATGTAAGTTACATGACATAATCAATGTCACATCAGGCTGCATCATACCACTCCAGTGCTGATTTATGCCTCATTTGAGGTAATTAAACTATCATACATAAATTAGATAGCTAGATAGCTGTCAAATCTAGGGCAAAATAGAACATAGCTAACTTAATCTCATTGTTTACACAAAGTTAGCCTGATGTTTTAAATATTAACCAATTGCAACTGCTGCCCAAAACAGTTAGGTGCTATAACTAGTTCAGTGAAAATTGAAAGTTTCTTAAGGTTCTCACGTAATGGAAGTCGATGTTGCTGCACCAACACGTTGTACTCATTGCACTAACTTGTCTCTAACTGGGTTTTTAACTTGAGGATATGTTGGATATCTTGATGGAGACTACAAAACACTGTTATCCACGTTACGTGCTAGCTACTATAGCATTCCTGAACCTGGGAAATCCTAAAGAAACAAACACTGCGCAACAAACTTGTCTTGGCTGATCAAATTACATTTGAAGTAAACAGAGAACTGTAAATTATTCCATTGAGTGTTAAGTTAACTTAATGTACGTTATTCCATTAATATTTTAAGTACATAGCTATATTGTTATACAGGCCTTAAACACAAATCACAGATATATTACCTTTAAAACAAACAAAAAACAGATATATTTGAATCAAATCTTCATATTCTTTATAGTTATTCTGGAGTATTTGTAATGACGGAATTCATCATGTGACAGATAAATATTCAGTTAAAGCAATTAGTCAGATCAAAAAAGAGAGCAGTTAGTCCCTGCACAGGCAGTACGTATCCTACTAGCAGTAATTAACCATTTCCCTTGATCCATAAAGCATATGGAAACACTAGAAGCTCCCTTTGATGAGTTCCAGTTTTGTGAAAGCACCAACCCTTTAAAGAAAGAACTCCGCTCGCATTTTCTCAGAAATGTCTCAAATGCATTTTCTGATAGACACTGAATTGGGCGTCTATCGCAGGACCTTGTCATTTGAAGCCTCATTACACCTCGGAAAGGCGAAATGTTTCAGCAGTATACAATAATAAAGAGAACCAAGAGGGTGAACTGCAGTTTAAATTGGATTCAGTACCTAACACCATTAAAGAGATAACGGAAGGTGGAAGCCAAATACAGAACTCTATTTTAAAGTCCTGAGGGACATGGGCTGTGATGAGCCCATGCACAACTGAATTGAAGAGGCAAAGAAACTAGCAGAAGCAAACATATGAGTCTGAATGTGCACTCTGTTGCATATACTGTATAATTTAGCTCACACGTATAATTTAGAGGCATTATTAGGGCGGCTGTGGCTCAGTCGGTAGAGCGGGTTGTCCACTAATCCACTAACCGTGGGGTTGGCGGTTCGAATCCCGGCCCGGGTGATCCCATGCCGAAGTGTCCTTGGGCAAGACACTGAACCCTAAGTTGCC
>JAFFST010046041.1:129453-140071 GCA_022414735.1 Noturus placidus | reverse complement strand
TTTGTGTTTACTTGTGTTGTCCTTGACTATTGTTTAAATTGGTATGATGTTCCAAAACACTTAAGTGTGACAAACATGCAAAGGAACAGGAAATGAGGAAGGGGGCAAACACTTTTTCACACCACTGTAGTTTAAACTGTAATGGATGTGGGGCGGGGGATGCAAACAGCAGAACTTGTTTATTTCTCACAAGCTCAGATACAGTAGATGGAAAACCATGGTGCTCTACATTAATGCATGTAAGTATCCATAAGGACACATTTATTATAATTTCTAAGAATGTTAAGTATAAACATGTTTTACATTAGAAGTCATTTTCTACATATTAAATCCCTGTCAGTTTTAATGTGCTTAAAACAACACCGCAAGGGGACTATAAGCCATTCCTGATTGCGTGCAGTAACTCTGGTTGAACGTATTCACACTATGTGAAGTGTTCGGATTTCTCCAGTTTCAGACTTGATTAATAATATGAACAAAAACCCCAAAAGCTTGAACGTGGCAGACTCTTAAGAACCGAGTAAGCATCCGTGCAATAGTTTTACAGAGAGATTATAATGTAAAAACTTTGTACAAACAATATGCCTACAAAAATAAATATACTATACATTTCAAAGGACACAATACTCTATAAAGCTTACACACACACACACTGTTTGCCAAGCTCTACTCTGCGACTGCTCTGGGCTTGCTCTTTGTCTTCTCCTTGGTTTTGGGAAGTTCTGCTGCTTCATCTCCATCATGTTCAGCCTCTCCTTGAGGCTCAGAGGGGGGTGCTGGTGCACTCTGCACATCTGGCTCTACACAGGAAATAAGAATGTTAAGGATGGACAGAACCTGAGAGCAACTACGGCTGGTGTCCAGAGATTTTGGTGGAGCTGGGTGACATTGATAATGACTCAAACAAAATGAAGTCTGCTTGTCTTAAGCTATAGACTACTATCTAGTAAATATTTAGTAACACTGTAAAAGGCAGTTAGAGAGGCAAAGGTCATCCAGCATTGAGTGTAGCTGTTTTAGATGTAGCTTTGTTCAACTCTGCTCAATACAGCAGGTTTATTTTCCATGTGCGAGGGTTGCCAGGTTTCAGAAAACATTTTCAGCTGAACTACACCTCAAAAACCACACAAAAGACCTAAAACTAGCCCCCAAAAAATCAAAATGGAAAAGGAAGACAATTTTCCTCAGCCTTTGTGTGGGAGTATTTCACATTTCTTGCTTTTTTCCCCCTTGAAAATGATTGGATTTAATGCCAATGGTTTTGTTAAAAAACAATATCTTGGCAGCCATTGACGTATTTAAAACTAGTCCAATTTGGAAACCCTGTCATTAACCGTCTGTCGGCTGCTCATTTCACAAGCACAGGGCAGCGTGATTCCTGCCCCAATGGGACTCTGTTGCAGTTCTCATTTTTGACCACTAGGTGCAATAATAACTCTATGGAAGCTGAATGGAGCAGTAAGAGCTCTGACCCATGACGGCAACATCTAGAAAGACGAGCAAATCAGAAGTTGATATATCTGTGAAATAGTCATTGTTATTCACTGGTCATTCTAAAGAGTTAATTAGTATTTCAGTGGATTTAGTTTTTTTAACCGTACATTATAAGTTACATTATTATTTATAAAACAATAAATATTAAGAACACAGCAACAAAGTGCAGTACTAGTGATTGTACTTAGATCTAATACCTTGACACAATTTTTCAGCTGGTTTAATCAATAAACGTGTCCATGAGCCACTTAAAATCTTAGTGTGATTTGAAACATGTCCGACTCAGGTTCGTATAAAATAAATGTATCAGTATGCTGAATTGTTGTACCTGCAGCCAGCTGCATGCTTTTGCTGTAACCTGCAGCAGACGACATGGCCTGACCCAAAGCTTGATTGGAGCCCAGGGGCTGCTGGGAGGAGGACTGCTTGCTCGAAGATGAGCGCTGGCTGCTCTTGGACTCTCTACCTGGTTTCGACCAGAATAAATTGTCCCCAGCCTGAAGGGCTGCACCCATTTTATGAGCCATCTCTACAAGCTGTGGAGAAAGCAGGTGCCTTTAGAGCTCAGAAACTGAGAACAGATATGGAGTGGTGAATACTTGCAGGTATGAACGTGGAGACCCATGTGCACTGTATTTGAATGCAATGAACTCTTGCTTTAGCACGAGTATGAGTGGCATTACGTAATCCCAAATCTGAGCTGTATTTGTGTAGTGAAGTTCTACCTCAGGGTCAAACTCAGTGTTGCTGTTGCGCTTTGTCAATGTGTTGACTTTTTTCTCCATCTCCTGGTACTGCTGTAGTGCTGCCTTCTTGTCTCCCTGATTATACAGCAGCACGGCAAAATTCAGATTCACCAGAGGGTTGGACCTGGTAGAGATACACAAAACCAGAGACAGTGTCACCTTCAGATAGCCTGTGGAAATCAGCTGCTTCGAAAGTTTAGAAGACTTACTCATCGAGTTGAGCGGCTTGTTCATATGACCTGCGCGCATTTTCTACGTCGTCCAAATTGGTCAGGGCGACTGTCACAAACCAAGACATGAACAACTATTAGTCAACGCCTAGACCTATAGAGCAAAACAAGACTATGAGAACGTTCTATTCATCAGATTGCTCAGAACTTGACAATAAATATCCAGCGCAATACAAAAAGACAGTACATATGTAATGGAAATTTTAGAGGATAAGCATTGTAGAGGTTGACCGATATACTGATTTGGGCGGTACCTACCTGCCGATACCGATTAATAAATAGTTTAAATTTTTTAAATCGATACTGAATGAAAACATAACACTCAAAGTAAAATGCTTTTACTTTTTTAAATGAAATAAATATGATATATAACTTTTAATAAATATTAAAGTAAATAAGACATATATCCAAACTGAACAAAAAAGTAATGCTCCAAATAAATAATTAACAAATAAAAAACGTGTCAAATAACACAACAAAATCCGTCAGAGGTAGTTTTTATTTCACCTCTAGAGGGCTCTCTTGTACTGTATAACGATGGCGGACCCTTATCAGCCACTCTCGCAACGGGCGAAACTGGGAAAAACTGGTGTTTCCTCGGTGTGGATTTTTGCCTATAACCGATAGTTCCAGCAATGGGTTATTGGTGCTGATTAACCAATCAATTGGTCGACCGCTAATGCATTGACAGATGCAAGCACTGTCTAGTTAAAACTGCTGAAATTAACCAATTATTCCTGTATTAATCAATCAGAAAACTTCTGTGAAATAAATTCTTTGAGTAGGCAATAAATGAACAGAAGTCTTTCAAATCTCCACGTTGCAGCCAATCTGCCTCAATGGTCAACATGTTCTGACATGCTTTTCTGCTCACCATGGTTGTAAAGAGTGGTAAGTCTCTGGTGAGTCTGTGCCACTGTGGCCTCAAATTCCTTGCCATAGCCATATCTCCCTGCAGTTCCGGCCTGGTTTCCCACTGAAGCAGGGTTGAGCCTGTCCAGTACATGGGTGGGAGAGCTCCTGGGGAAAACTAAGGTGGCTGCTGGAAGTGGTATTGGTTAGGCCAGCAGGGGGCGCTCACCCTGAGTGGAGCCTAATGCCTCAGTATAGTGATGGGGACACTATACAGTAAAAACAGTGCCATCTTTCAGATGAGACGTTAAACTGAGGTCCTGACTCTCTGTGGTCATTAAAAATCCCAGGACACTTCTCATAAAAGGGTATAACCCTGGGGTCCTGATGATATTCCCCCATTGGCCCTTCCCTATCATGGCCCCCTAAATATCCCCTATCTCCGAATTGCCTACTTCTCTCCACTAATAGCTGGTGTGGCGGGAATTCTGGCGCACTATGGCATCATCCAGGTGGATGCTACATACTAGTGGTGGTTGAGGAGATCCCACCATACAATGTAAAGCGCTTTGAATGTCTAGAAAAGTGCTATGTAACTGTATTCCTATTCCTGGCTGACAGGAGCAGGTTCCTCTGCTGTTGTAACTGATCCACCATGTGTTGTGCACTCTGAGATGCCATTCTGCTCACCACGTCTGTAAAGAGTGGTTACTCGAGTTACTGTCAGCTTGAACCAGTCCGGCCATTCTCCTGTCCGGCCATTCTCCTGTCCATTCTCCACTCTGGTGAGCAGAAAGGCATCTCACAATGCGCAAAATGTCACATCGTGAGGAGGATATGCTACAACAGCAGAAGACCACACCAATTTCCACTCCTGTCAGCCAAGAACAGGAAACTGATGCTGTGTGATCTTATGTTGCATAATGACACTGGATATTACATGTTGTTCTTGTGTAAATATGTCAAATTATGCAGAAGTAAGCTTACAGTCCCATTATAAAGTAAGCTTGAATTAATTTGATTAGACCTACACTAACCCCGTTTTAATCTTTCTCTCCCTCTATTTAGATTAGGAAAGAAGGAAGTAAAGAGGTGTCAATACCTGCGAGTAGCATGTAGAGCTCTCCCATGCGTGTATGCAGGTTAATGGCAGCACTGAGGAAGTGGAAGGCTGAGGCGTACTGCTGCATGGTGAGATGCACCAGACCCAGATTATACAAGACCTTCCAGTCAAATGGAGACAGGTAGTTTGCTCTCTTCAGACAGCTTATAGCCTGAGAAACAAACAAACGGGGGAAAGAACGAGGGGGAAAAAGCACAACAAAATTAAGAGGGCTGAAATCATTAGTGTGGCATCTTAGAAATAGTTAACGACACAAGGTGAAAAACTCTAAAGCTCACCGCTACATATTTCTTTTTGCCAAAGAAGCACATGCCAATGTTGTTCCAGAGCGGGGGGCTTTCAGGCACTGTGAAAGCTGCCACACGATACTTATTCATGGCCACATCGAAATCCCCATGGGTCTGCATCATGCTTCCTGCTGCCAGGATGGCCTGTGGGAAAACACACCCATTGAGTATATCACGTTTAACTTCAAAGGCAAGACAAGTTGCAATCAAAATGATTCAACCCCCATTGCAAATCATTTTTATTGTCAAAATTGACAGACTTTCAGCTGTCAAACAAACAAAAACAATTAAAATAGTTCAACACAATGAATGCTTCAAGTGGTTTCCCCAAATTCAACTGAAAATGCAATTTATAATGATTTCTCCAGTCTCAAAATTAATTCAACCCCCTGAATAGAATCCCTCACAACAGCACAAATATGCAAAACAGGTGTTGTCTGAAGCACACCTGATGCAACTAATCAAGGGCTTCATTAGTTGCACCAGGTGTGCTTGAGCTGGAACACATGCAATACCTGAACTGGGCAGAAAGAGGAAGCCATCGATGGCTGCAAGCAGATTTCTGAGAAGGAAGGTTGTGAAAAACCCTCGAGTGATTACAAAAGACCTGCAGCAAGACTTGGTGGCAACAGGCAATAAGGTTTCAGTTAGCACAGTAAGGCGTGTACTAAACGCAGAGGGTTTCCTTGCCAGAACTCCAAGACGTACTGTACACCACTACTGACCCAAAAGCACAAGAAAATTCAGCTCAAAATCATATAAATAAGCTACAGAAGTTTTGGGATTCTGTTCTGTGGAGCGATGAAACAGAACTTTTCTGCACAATGGATCAGCGGTATGTATGGATGAAGAAGAATGAAGAAAGAACACTCTGTCCACAGTGAAGCATGGTGGTGGCTCGGTGATGCTCTGGGGCTGCTTTGCATCCTCTGGCACCGAAACCTGCAAGATGGATTCATTGGAGTATCAGGAAATCCTAGGAGAAGACCTCATGCCATCTGTGAGGAAGCTGAAGCTTGACCGTCATTGGGCCTTCCAACAGGACAATGATCCCAAGCATACCTCAAATTCCACCAAGCCTTGGTTGCAGAAGAAGTTCTGGAAGATTCTACAGGGCCATCACAGTCACCTGACTTGATCCCCATAGAAAATCTCTGGTGGGATTTGAAGAAGGCGGTTGTAGCACACAAACCCGAGAATATTACTGAACTGGAGGCCAAAGGTGTTCTATAAGTACTAAAGATGCTTATCATGAAGTGGTTGAATAATTCTGCCAGCTGGAGAAATCATCATAAGTTGCATTTTCAGTTGAATTTGTGGAAACCACTTGAAGCATTCGTTGTGTTGAACTATTTCAATTGCTTTTGTTTGATTTCTTCATCGCAAACAGCTGAAAGTCTGTAAATGTTGACAATATACCTGATTTGCAGTCGGGGGTTGAATCATTTTGATTGTAACTGTATAACTTGATAAATGGAAGTTTTTCTGACCTTGTAATTGTTTGGGTCATATGTCAGAGCATTCCCAAGATGTTCGAAGGCCCTCTGATATTTTCCAAGCTAAGAAGAAATACAATCATGTTATGAACGTGAAATATGGAGCATCCAATACTACATTAGGTTTCAAGACCAGACTGCCTGCTGAAACTGACCTGCATATACAAGAGTCCCAGTGTGGTCAGCAACTCTGTGTTTTCTGGGGAAAACCTACAAAACAACTTGAAGTATGATATATCCGCAAAAATATATATACAGTATATACCTACGTACATACAGTGGTGCTTGAATGTTTGTGAACCCTTTAGAATTGGCTATGAATCTGAATAAATAGGACCTAAAACATCATCAGATTTTCACACAAGTCCTAAATGTAGATAAAGAGAACCCAATTAAACAAATGAGACAATGTCTCAAGAAAATTATCCAATATTACATATCTATGAGTGGCTGTAGTACGTGAACCTCTAGGATTATCAGTATAATTTGAAGGTGAAATTAGAGTCCGGTGTTTTCAATGAATGGGATGGAAATCAGGTATGAGTGAGCGCCCGGTTTTCTTTAAAGAACAAGGATCTATCAAAGTCTGATCTTCACAACACATGTGTGTGGAGAGGCATCATAGCACAAACAAAGGAGATTTCTGTGGACCTCCGAAAAAGAGTTGTTGATGCTCATCAGGCTGGAAAAGGTTACAAAACCATCTCTAAGTAGTTCGGACTCCACCAATCCACAGTCAGAAAGATTGTGTACAAATGGAGGAAGTTCAAGGCCATTGTTACCGTCACCAGGAGTGGAGACCAACAAAGATCTTTCCAAGAGCAAGACGTGTAATAGTCCATGAGGTCACAAAGGAAAGAGGAAAACACGCCATTCCAGCATAAGAACCTTATCTCATCTGTGAAACATGGTGATGGTAGTATCATGGTTTGGGCATGTTTTGCTGCATCTGGGCCAGGACGGCTTGTCATCATTGATGGACCAATGAATTCTGAATTATACTAGTGAATTCTCAAGGAAAATATCAGCATATCTGTCCATGATTTGAATCTCAAGAGACAGTGGGTCAAGCAGCTAGACAATGACCCTAAACACACAAGTCGTTGAATGGTTAAAGAACAATAAAGTTATATTGTGGAACGGCCAAGTCAAAGTCCTGACCTTAATCCAATAGAAATGTTGTGGAAGAACCTGAAGCAAGCAGTTCGTGTGAGGAAACCCACCAACATCCCAGAGTTGAAGCTGTTCTGTACTGAAGAACGGGCTGAAACTCCTCCAAGCCGATGTGCAGCACAGTTAGTTTAGTTGCAGTTATTGCTGCACAAGTGAGTCACACTAGATACTGAAAGCAAAGCTTCACATACTTTTACCACTCACAGATATGCAATACCGGATCATTTTCCTCAGTAAATTAATTTCCATGTATAATAATTTCTATCCATTTGTTTAACTAAGTTCTCGTTATCTACTTTAAGGACTTGTGTGAAAATCCAATGATGTTTTACGTCATATTTATGCAGCTATATAGAAAATTCTAAAGGGTTCAAAAACTTTCAAGCACCAAACTATAGACCATGTGAAATTTATGGCAATGTGAAATGGCAAATGACCATGACCAAATGACCAAATGACCATGTGAAATGGCAAATGACCAAACGCTCTACTACATGCTGTCGACACAGGTTAAGTGTTTTCAACTACAATGGTGTTATAACTACATCATTCTTAACATGTCTTTCCTCTCATTCTTAATCGATCTACTTTCAATCCTAAAATTTGGAACAGGTCTGACCTAAATGTTTTCCATGAATATCGAGGATGTTAATGCACCTCTCTTGCTCTGTACCAACCAAGACATTCAACATTTTCTGCCTAGCAGCATTATATTTGTCTTCTACCATCTCTTCTCCGTGCAGCTCATCTCAGCAAGCTGTTAGTTATTCATTTTGGCTCGGAGGAAGAACAGAGGGGGAGTACGGCTCTTTCTTCAATCTCTAGTGTAAATGAGCCGAGGAAACCGAGGTTTCTTGCTTCAGGAGAAGCCCGGCACTGCTCATTAAAGCAGATCAACATTACTAATTCAGCCGCTCTACAGGAGGGCCATGGTAAAGATGAGGACACATACTGTGCTCGCAGCAGCTCTTCTGCCTCCACGGATTTACTCTCCTAGTGTTCCTCTGATATCGGTGCCAGAGTATACACTAACAACTTCAACAAGTTATTTCTGAAAGTCGAAAAAGCAACAACAACAAAAAAAAATCAAACAAGGATCACTAGGGTGGTAAACACCACTGATTCTTTTAGCAGCTATATCCAATCAATGTGTGAAATCCGTTTAAGACGTGACTCTGATATTTAAAGAATCCTCGCTCAAAGCTATTAAAAATGTTCTTTCTTTAACAGTCATCCTGTAAATGTGATTAATTACAGCCATTGCTCTGCGTCTCATCCTAGCCTGCTGTTTTTCCCTAAACCGTTGACTTTATCTACCACCACCACTTGCTGTGAATCTCTAAGAGGCATCTGGGTAAATGGTAAATGTTAAATCTGGGGCTACTCTCATCACAAAGCGCCTTTGATCATATGTCTTCTGGGTCACAGAAACAAAGGCTCAGAGCTATAAAATGATTTGGGTGTAAAAGTTAACATCTGAAACTGCACTGCACCTTGGCCTTGTGATATAGTATAGCAGAACCTGACCAGAGGTGTTAAGGCATGAACAGGCTTACTCCACTGCACTCTTGTAGATCTCAATGGCCTTCTCTGTGTCTCCCTGTAGCAGGTAGCTCTTTCCCAGCATCATGTACGTCATGTCGTGCTTGTTAAGCTGCAGCGCCGTGTTTAGATGCTCCTCGGCCTGCATACAAGTCAGAGGGTCAAACTTGAAAGCAGCCACAAAACTACACTAAATACGATAATCAGTAATCAGTGTATATATATAAAAACACACATACATATATATATACATACAGTGCCTTGCGAAAGTATTCGGCCCCCTTGAACTGTTCGACCTTTTGCCACGTTTCAGGCCTCAAACATAAAGATATAAAACTGTAATTTTTTGTGAAGAATCAACAACAGGTGGGACACAATCATGAAGTGGAACCAAATTTATTGGATATTTCAAACTTTTTCAACAAATAAATAACTGAAAAATTGGGCGAGCAAAGGCACTGTGTATATATATATTTATGTATGTGTGTGTGTGTGCACACAAACACTTGAAATGGCCAAAAGTATACGGACACCTGACCATCATTTAGTCCCACTTTGCTAGTATGATGACCTCGGCTCTTCTAGGAAGGCTTTCGACTATACTTTGGAATGTGACTGTGGGATTTTGTGCTACATTCAGCCACAAGAGCATTAGTGATGTTGGGTGAGGAGGTCTGGGGTGCGGACGGTGTTCCAGTTCATCCCAAAGGTGTTCAGTTGAGTTGAGGTCAGGGTTCTGTGCAGGACACTCGAGTTCTTCCACTCCAACCTTGGCAAAAAATGTCTTCATAGAGCTAGCTATGTGCACAGGGGCATCGTCATACTGGAAGAGGTTTGGTGAAGGGAAGCTGTAATGCTACAGCATAATAAAACATTCTAAACCATTGTGTGCTTCAGACTTTGTGGCAAAAGTTTGCTGAAGAACCACATATGGCTTGTGATGGTCAGGTGTCCACAAACGTTTTCCCATGTAATGTAAACTGACTAACTGAAATTACAACACAGAACACTGGGGGCCAACTTACACTCTTGAAGTCCTTGGTGTAGATGTAGCAAACTCCAAGATTATGACTGATCTCCTGCAAATAAACTGAAATGTCACTTTGTGCTACAGAGTATACATTTCAGAGTTGTGTGTAATAGTTGTTAGACGTGCTAGGAACATTTACCCAGTCTTTCTGATTGAGTCGAGCCGCCTCATTGTAAACCTCAATGGCAGCCTTATGTTTCCCTAAGAGAAAACTGAACACACACACAACATTACTTTCTTGGCAGGATCTACAAATTTTCACAAAAAAAAACAAGACGTACACTGCTAGTCAAAAGTTTGCGGACACTCGACTGAAAAGTGAAATCGGTGTTGTAGACAAAAATATCATCGTGCCGATATGTTCATTTCTTTCATTAGAAAACTAAGATTTTATTTACAAATAAATCTTTATTTAAACGGACGACTCGGAGCGAAACATTCCGAAAAGCCTCCAATAAGTGTCCTGTGTGAACTCCTTTAATACTGTTTAAAAAAGCATCTAATTTACATTTACATATTTAGCAGACGCTTTTATCCAAAGCGACTTACTAATGAGACACACTCACACACCAATGGTAGCAGAACTGCATGCAAGGTGCTAGCTTGCCATCGGGGGCAACTTAGGGTTCAGTGTCTTGCCCAAGG
>JAFFST010046041.1:96931-108514 GCA_022414735.1 Noturus placidus | reverse complement strand
ATATATATATATATATATATATATATATATATATATGCAGTTGTTTGATTTCTAGCAATACTGCCATAATGGTATAATGTCACATGCCTAATTGTAAATATACTACTAATCGGGAATACATGTGTCAAATGCTTGTTTTTTTTTTCTCTGTCCATTATTTAAGCGTTCAGCTTTACTTTCTTCTGTGGCTAAAACTGGACACTTCATCACCAAGGCAACCAGACCTCCAATAACTCATCCAGCTGTAGATTAGTTCAGCAGTAGGGGGTGGAGGGATGATGGGAAAGGGGAGGAGGGAGAGAGAGAGAGAGAGAGAGAGAGAGAGAGAGAGAGACAAGAGTGGGAGGGGGGTCTTGGTGAGAGAGGTGGGAGGGGTGGGAAAAGTACAGAGAAAGAGCATGTGAGAGAAAGAGAGAGAGAGTGGAAGGCAAGAGTGCAGAGGGAAGCAGGAGGGAGAGATAAGGTTGCCTGGGCTGAGGTTGGTGGAGGTAGTTTTCAGACTTTCAGTCTTCTAGTTTCCTTCTCATTGCATGTTTTGTGGGGGGAAAAAGGCTTGGGGGTGATCCAGAGGAATAGAGACAGATCAAGGAAAGAGTGTTTGGAAAGGGTGAAAGAAAAAACAAAAGAAGAAGAAGAAAAAGAAGAAGGACTGGCTGCTCCAAGAGAGATCATTGAGTGGATGTTGCTGTACTCCGTAGTGTCAGATTTCACAAAATGAAAGACCACTACATGAGCGCTTCTGCAGGGCTCAACCAACCAAGCCAGGTACAGCTGTGTGTGTGTGTGTGTGTGTGTGTGCTTGATAGAAAGCATATACCGTTAATAAATGTTCAGTCCTCAGAATTAGATCAGCTGGGATTCTCACAATGAAACAAAAAGACAATGTGTGAAGTGTTACTCTGAGGACGTTTAGCCACTACTAATGAACTTCTTTTCCATTCAGACTCTGAGTACAGACAGGGTTCAGTGAGAGGTGGTTTGCTCTAGCTAGGGGAGAGGTGTGTGTTAAATAGGTGCATTCCAGTGCAAGCATGGAGAGACAGCACAGATAGAGAAGTGGGTAATTGGATAAGTGAGGCGAGTCATTTTGAACCCACAGAACAATGGTCACTCTTCACTGCTCCACTGAAAGAGATAGAGTGAAAGGAGAGGTGGTTAAACAGAGCAGCTGGAGCACAGATCAGGACCTTCCATCAAGCAGGACTAAAACTACCTGACTGTTCAAGATCATACGTTACACACTCTCAAAATCACCACACACTAGGGATGGACAGGATCATATTCTAATACTTCATGATACACATTATGCTTCGTTTCAAAGAGAAAGAACCTTTCTTATGATTATAAATGGAAAGGAAGTTCATTATGAGGGAATATTTCAGTTAATAATATAATATAATAATGGTAGGCTGATTGGCGTGTCTAAAGTGTCCGTAGTGTATGAATGGGTGTGTGAGTGTGTATGTGATTGTGCCCTGTGATGGACTGGCACCCTGTCCAGGGTGTACCCCGCCTTGTGCCCGATCTCTCCTGGGATAGGCTCCAGGTTCCCCGTGACCCTGAAGAGGAGTAAGCGGTTGAAGATGGATGGATGGATGGATGGATAATATAATATAATATAGTGCCCTGCGATGGACTGGCACCCTGTCCAGGGTGTACCCCGCCTTGAGCCCGATGCTCCCTGGGTTAGGCTCCAGGTTCCCCGTGACCCTGAAAAGGAGTAAGCGGTAGAAGATGGATGGATGGATAGATAATATAATATAATATAATATAATATAATATGGATGGATAATATAATATAACACATATCGTATTGCCAAACCGTGTTGTGTACTATTCACTTAACAGTTAAACTGTAATGCTGCACAGACTCGAAGCCACATGCTTCTTCAAAAATGACTTCTAAGAAGAATAAAGCCTAATTGAATTTCTGAGCTTTTCCGGATGACTCTCAGGGCTGTCACGCAGCCACTGACTCATATCCATATTGTGGTTTGGATTCATGAGTTCAAGTTTTCAACTCTTATTTAGCAAACCCACCTCTTCAGCATGTTGCAGGCTTCAGCTATGAAGCATGTAATTATTGTCCAGTGACACGGTTTATTACACTTCAGATCTCCAGGTGGTCGAGAATGTTTCCAGGCAAAAAAACAAAACAAAACAAAAGAAAGAAGAGGGTTTGAGACAGCAGTATGAGTTGTGCATAGCAGGAAAACAGTGAGTGTGAAGTGTGAAGTGAATTTGGACAGGAGCCTGGTTGCCTTTGTGTCTGTTATGTGATTGCAGGCTGTTTGATACTAAGAACTGTTTACACTGATCTCCTCTTAACTGGAGGATTGCTTTAGACAAAAAAGATGAAGCAACAACCCTTCTACTCGATAGGTTTATGGGATGTTTGTCTGATCTGAGCATAGTTACAGTGTATTCCATTACCCAGTGCATTTTTATTTAAACCATTATATCTTATATTGAAACGTTTAGTGAGAGGTTTGTTTTGAACACGATTTTTCAAATGGATTTCATGATTCACTTGTGATTCACGTGATGCTTTTCAAGTAATTCACTCGTTTTCATGTGATGTTTTTCATTTAATTCATTCTTCACATTAGGGTTTATTTGTTTCATTTGTTTTGATGTGAATTTTTCTCACGATTCATTTGTTTTCACACAACAGCGAATGTGTTTTCCCCACGATTCATTTATTTGCACAATGGATCCTTTCACATGATTCATTTGTTTAGTATGTGCATTTTTTTGTTTTTTTTTCCCCCACAATTAATTTCTCCATATGATTTTTTTCCCCACACTTGATTCATCTATAAGTACATGTGATTTCTCCACCACCACATGACTCATATATTTAGATGACTCATGTGATTCACTTATTTTAACATGCAATTTCCCTACACGATTCATATATTTTTACTTGAAGACATATGGCTTTCTTTATCATATATTGTTCATGTAATCAGTTGAGTTATTTGAGTTACACATGAATGTTTGTGCAATTTCAGGACATGCCATGTTGAACTGCTCTTTTTTTTTTTTTATTATTTTATTTTTTGCATGGAATCACTTACAATTACTCACAAAATCACACACACTCCAATAGGGAATATGTGCTTGTTTGTTTGTGTGTGTGTGTGTGTGTGTGTGTGTGTGTGTGCAAGCTATGATATGTGTCCATGATTGTCTTTATCACTCTAGATTAATGCTAGACATTCATCAAACCTGTATGAACTGACATCTGGCCTTATTTGTGCTGATCATATGTAAAAGACAAATCATGCATTTTGTCAGATGCTCAGTCATAGGACTGCAGTGCACTGAAACTGTACTGCTACAGTAATCCACCAGGGAGTCTTTTATATTAAAGCAATTTCAGACTCTGAGTCTCTTTCATGGCTCGGCCGTCTCCGTGGCAGCACTTACAGAATGCTCTGTGATGGTGAGGGAATTCTGGCTGCTCAGAATTCCACAAGCTCTCTGCCTTTTGTGCTGCAGTGGTTGGGAACGGAGCACAGATGCTGTGGTCACTGCCCGCCCCCTTCCTTCTCACACACACACACACACACACACACACACACACACACACACACACACACACTGTTTCCATTCCCTTCCTCCTTCAGCCTCTCTTACTCTCCCACCCCCTGCTGCCACTGGAGCTGTGCTTGCAAGCTGTTGCTCTGACATGGGCCCAGTCAAGGTTCAGTGCACTTTGTAGAGCTGTTTTTTTTTGTTTTTAAACCGAGGATGGGAAAGAGTAGGGAGAGGAAGTGGCAGTAGATGAAGTTTGTTTTCTATAGTGAGAAATACTGGATGTCAATCTCCACTCCAAATATAGTGTGATTGGCACAGTATTCGCTTTAACACTTCATTATACTTTTCAGTCATGAAATCGGTCGATATATGTGCTTTATTGAGCCTCAAGTGGAAATTTTGGGATGTCACAGTGATGTCTACGTTTGTGTGGGTGACAATAGATGCAACAAAACATAGAATAAATCAATCGGACAAAATGTATTTCGACCAGGTCAGTGATGACAGTATTGTACCAAACTTTCATACGTCTTGAAGCAAAGCATATAAATAGAAAGATATTTTCCATCCTAATGGCAGCTTTGTGTTTGTGACTGGCGTCATTTATAACTCCTCATACTGATAAACAAATACATTTGTTCTTTTCTTGGGAAACAGCCAGTATAAGAACAATATCAGAATGTTTTCATAGTTTGGGCTACAGAGTTCAAATCATGGGGTCTTTGAACTATCCCATGGTCAAAGACTTCACTTCCACAACCCTATTTTGGGAGGACTAAAGTGAGGAGAGCCTCTCTAGTATGTGCAACATAGACAACAGCACCTTCATCCATTATCTTGATGTAGTGGAGCCTAAAATTTTCCACCACAGTCTTGGCTTTTGGTTTGCTGTGCAAGACGTGGCTCTAATTTTGGAGGATGGCTACAGTGACTCGTTATGTAAACTAATCTGTTAAGCTTGTTTGCAGTTGTTTGTGTGGTCTCAATGCCATATGGATGATGGATTAAATCAATATTGTGACAATTATTTAGATTGAACAGCATACTGTATAAGACATGCTACATGCCAGAGCTGCGTAATTGCAGTAGGTTGGAGGATTTCTCCTCATGGTTCAGTTCTTGGAAAATGCTGAAGATCATCACGAGGTATGCAGCGCCTATGCCCATGTTTGACAAGAAAAATGGAGCCATATGTTTTTGAAAGACTTATTAAATAGATTTGAGGCACTTCTTTTATTGCTTATAATGGGCAAAAAAAAATAGTTTAGACTATTAAACATCTGCCTAGCTTGGTGTTTTGCTTAGAATCAGTTTTTATCACTCTGGCTGCCTGGGTTTCATTCACTCTGGAAATGTTGATTTTGAGAATGGGGGTTGGGGGTTTGGAGTTTGGGGGGGGGGGGGGGGTTACAGAGACCAAAACTGTCTGTTGCTTGGTGGATCCTTGACTCCGGAAGAGCACTTTCCCAAGCTCTCGCCACACTGCACTCCTCTGGGAGTAGTGCACGGAATTATAGGAATCTGTCTGTGCTTTGAGCGCAGGGCTGGGAGCAGGAATGCCAGTGGGAATGGTCAGGCGGAACCGCAGAAGCGTGAGGGAAAACAGGAAGGGTAACTGGAGACCTGGCACAGACTCAGCACACAGAGAAAAGCGGCAAGAAGACACAGGGAAAAGGGAATGAAATGTCATGATATACCACAGTAATATTGAGCCGAAGGGTATGTCCTAGTTATCCCAGTTCCCAGTTATGTGCTCGGGCAGGATGTGACTGATTTCAGAACTAATCTAAAACCAGTAAACTCATCATAGTATCATATGGGAAAATTTGGTATTAGATCAGCTTTTACTTCAATAAGTTTTGTTTGAGTTTGAATTCAATTATATTGTCTATGCATGCTTTCCCAACTATTAGGGGGCACTGGTGGCTTAGCAGTTACAATGTTTGCCTCTTCATCCTGCCCCAGCCGTGTGAGTGTGGCATTTTCATGTTCTCCCCATGCTTCGGGGTTTTCCTGCAGGTTCTCCGGTTTCCTCCACAATCCAAAGACATGCACTGATTGCCGTTTCCGATTTGTCCATAATGTGTGAAATGGTGTGTGAACATGTGTGTGACTGTGCCCTGCAGTGGGTTGGCACCCCATCCAGGGTGTCCCTGCCTTGTTCCCTGAGTTCCCTGGGATAGGCCCCAGCTTCCTCCATGACCCTGCGTAGGATAAGCTTTATGATAAACGGATGGATTATCAACCCCATCCAGCCCCCCACCCCCCACCCCCCCTTGTGCCCGAGTTCCCTGGGGTAGGCTCCAAGTTCTGCTTTGACCCCTGTGTATTATAAGCTGTACAGTAAATGGATGGATTATCTTATTATATGTATATAATAAGACTGGCACCTGCCAACGTGAAAAAAAAAAAGTGTGACCGATAGTCACTGTAGTACATCCGTTGCTTGTCAATCCCTTACATCAATGCAAAGGGACCACCATTGACGATACATTATTTGGGTGGTGGATCATTCTCAGCAGGGTGGCACAGTGATGCAGCTCCAAGGTCATGGCTTCAATCCCGAGCTTGTTCTGTGTGGAATTTTGCATGTTTTCTTTATGTCCATGTGGGTTTCTTTCTGCTCTCTGGTTTCATTCCACCTTCCAAAAACATGCAGGTAGGCAGATTGACTACGTTAAATTGCCCATGTGTAAAAGAGTGTATGAATGTGTGTGTGTGTGTGTGTGTGTGTGTGTGTGTGTGTGTGTGTACAGTACACTACACTGCAATGGACTGGCGTCCCATTTAGGGTGATTCTCCAGCCTCATGTCCATTGTTCCCCGGATAGACTGTGTCCCTGACCATGATTAGACAGTAATGAAGCCCAGTGATGACACTGGCATGGCAGGGACAAGGTAGTGTGTGTTACACTGGTAGTTACACCTCAGTGTAAATGATGGGGTTGAGAACAATCTACCAACCAAAAATATCCAGCAAACAGCAATTCTGTGGTCAAACACTGACAATGACGAAGAGGATGAGAACAACTAAACAAGACAAGTCTCAAATGGTATACCTAGGTATACCTACACTATGTACACTTATTGGCTACTTTATCAGACACATCTACCTTGAAGGTAGCTGTGTCTGATAATCTACCTTCAAGGTAGATGTGTCTGATAAAGTAGCCAATAAGTGTACACAGTGTACACATCTATGCTGTGCTTGATACACTCATACAACAACACACACTGACAATGATCCACCACCTAAATAATATCTGCTCAGTGGTCCTGATGGACATGGTGAGTATGTGTGGAACACATGGACTGTAGTCAGTAATTGGGTACCTACATGTACAAAGTAACCTATATGTAGTTTTACCTAAAAAATAAAATAAAAAATTATCCAATGGGTAAATAGATGAAAAATGGTATACAGGGTGACTGCTTACTCAATGTGCATCTATCAATTAGCTGTACTGTAGACATTTCTGTGACTTCCGAGGTCATTTCTCTGGGGAAACAAATATTTGAGCAAGCATTTTAGTGCATTTTACAAAAAATATGCTTGCTTTAGGTCAAACTGGAAAGTAAAATGAACTCTAAGCTGTCTGAAAACTTGCTAGCTGTTGATTTGGTCAATAAATTAGCTTTTTTTCTCTAACCCCCACTAGCTGAAATAATTCACACGTTTAGTTTCCAACATGTTCAAATAACAGTCAGGTCCATAAGTATTTGGACAGTGACACCATTTTTTGTAATTTTACCTTTGTGTACCACCACAATGAATTTTCCAATGAAGCAATCAATATGTGATTGCAGTGTAGACTTTAAGCTTTAATTCAAGGGGTTTGACAAAAAATATTGCTTTAACTGTTTAGGAATTGCAGCCATTCTTTTCCATAGTCCCTCCATTTTCACAGGCTCAAAAATACTTGGACAATGGACTGAAAAGCGGTTTCAAGGCCAGTTGTGGCTTGTTTCCTCATTAATTCAAGACCGATTAAGGAAATCAACGGTCTAGAGTTGATTCCAAGCCTTGAATTTGCATTCGGTAGCTGTTCATGGGAACTCTCAATATGCAGTCCAAAGAGGTGTCGATGCAACTGAAGGAAGCCGCCACTAGGCTGAAAAAACAAAACCGACCTATCAGAGAGATAGCAGAAACTTTAGGGGTGGCCAAATCACCAGTTTGGTACATTCTTAAAAAGAATGAATGCACTGGTGAGCTCAGCAACACTGAAAGTCCTGGAAGGACAAGGAAGACAATTAAAGTGGATTCTTTCCTTGTTGAAGAAAAACCCCTTCACAACATCTAGCCAAGTCGAGAACACTTATTATTAGGTAAACGTATTATTGTCAAAGTCTACAATCAAGAGACGCCTTCATGAATGTTAATACAGACCTCGAAAAAAAAAGCCTGACCAGTAACGATGCAAGATGAACTTGTACCAGAATGATGGAAGAGAAGAGTATAGAGAAGGAAAGGAAGAGCGCATGATCCAAAGCATACCACATCATCTGTCAAACATGGTGGAGGTAGTGTTATGGCCTGGGTATGTACAGCTGCCAGTGGAACTGGGTCACTGGTGTTTACTGACGATGTGACTGCTGATAGAAGTAGAAGGACGTATTTTGAAGCATATCGAGCTATGTTTTCTGCTCAGATTCAGTCAAATGCTGCAAAACTGATAAGATGGTGCTGCACAGTACAGATATACGGTCTGTGAAAATATTTCATTATTTCATTTCATTCTCTGGCTCAGTAGGGCAGAACAACTCCCAAATTTCAAAATAAGTAGACAAGAAAACGGTATTTTTTGGGTTTTTTTTTTTTTTGGAGAAAGAGCCTTCATTTCTGACCAGTGCTCATCCCAGCTACACAAAGAGAAACACTTAAACTTGTTTTGGGTTTGTAGAACGGTCCATACCTTTCCCCAACCATTCATCACTTAATATGTTGGACACAATAGAATATTAGAATCGAGAGGGTAGAAAAAAATGACTGATTTGTCCTTGATGAGCCTGCACAATATTACACTAGACTGGGACAGTCTCTAAGGACTTCTTCCTCTAAGGACTTCTTCCTCTGAGAATTGCTACAGAATGCCTTTTCACTCAACGTAGGACAAGCACGAGTGGGTTTGTAGTGAAGGCAGGATAGAAGCCAGGATCTCCCATCCTGTCTTTCTTGATTATTCTCTTCCTAAGACTATCTGTCTATCGATCTTTATATGATGTCATGCTGCCATTACATAATGCCATACAGCATTAATTAAATGGTTAGTTATAAGTGCAGACCATTTAGTTAGATGGTTTGGTTTAGATGCCAAAATTGTGATTGTATCTGCTAGTAAACACAAGCCACTTCCATATTTAAGAAAACCCCCAAAACAACCACACACAGTTTTTTTTTATATATAATGTATGCAGTCAACATTTATTTGTGGCTCTATTAACAATTCAGCTGAGCAAGGCACTTTATAAATTATAGACTAATAAACAACACACATAGAGCCATAAATTAATTGTTTGCAGTATCCTGTCGTGTTCCTGTCTGATATGTATCCTTTCCTAACAATAGCAGTACAGGGGGTCTGCCCGAGTATATTTGTGTATTGGTGTTTTGTGTGTTTGAGCACACACAATTGTAGGATATGGATGTTTACAATCATTTACTAAAGTGAGTGTTTAACAAGACAGCTTTGAGAACGAGACGCTGCATTAGCTAGACCAACTTCATCATATCATATGATGATAGCTGAGATCATTTCATGATGACGACGATGATGTCATTCTGATGATCATATGATCAGAAATCAACAATAACAAGCGTATAGTATATGACATGCATGAAGTCATGAAGCAAGAATTGGGAATGGAATTGTGTAAAAATACATATAAATAACATGCTGTAGATATTCATCATATGATGACTCACTCACAAATCCTCAAACATTTCTCTCTGCATGATGAAAAAAAAAAAAAGATTAGAAACCATCACTGAAATTTTAATGTTTTCCACTACCAATACCATTATAAACCATCAGCTAACCATTAAAACCATTACCATGATTGGTGTGCCACCAATAGAATGCAACAAATTACCAGTAGAGACCCACAGGGACCATTTTATATTAAAACGCATACAATTCCCATTATAACCATTAAAACCATTAATTCTATGAGGATTTCTATTGTTTTTTCAGCAAGTCTCTCTCTCTCTCTCTCTCTCTCTCTCTCTCTCAATCCACTAGAAATTGGTGGAATGTGCCTTCAGTGAACACAGAGGCACTGGGAGAAAGTTAGTCCCCCACTGAGTGCCTCCACCAGTGCAGAAGAACAGACACACACTGCACACTCTCACACACTGTGTTTCGATCTCAGCTTTGCTACTTGTTTTGTGGTGGATGAAATTGATTGCAGAGAAAGTTCCCCCTTGAGTTGAGGAGCAAAAAAGGAAGGGTAAATGCACAAGTCAGCTCAGACTTGGCTGCAGACTTCTTCACAAGGACAAAAGCGAAATGATTTTGAAGTTTGTACTTTTTCATACTTCCACAGCGGTTCATTGTAACGGAGAAATGAATCCTCTGGTTTCGCTGTAATGTGGTTGCAAATGATCTGCTACATTAGAAGGTATATAATTACTCTATAAGGGCGCTATTTACTTCAATCACTTTACCAAATAGATATATGGTCACATTGCATATCTTAGGTATGTGGAAACCAAAGATTCATTCCCACTTTCACAGTTTCTCCGCCTCTCTCTCTCTCTCTCTCTCTCTCTCTTTGCTGTGGAGAGGTGCAGCGAGTATGATGTCATGCGTTTAGTGGGTTCTCCAGGGCTGGCTGCTGTGGACAGGCTTTATGAGAAGCAGCTGTTAGCAGA
The DNA here is from genome assembly GCA_022414735.1 of Noturus placidus. Lineage (NCBI taxonomy): Eukaryota > Metazoa > Chordata > Actinopteri > Siluriformes > Ictaluridae > Noturus > Noturus placidus. The sequence goes on along the minus strand of JAFFST010046041.1, from coordinate 98,098 downwards.
AGGAGGAGGGAGATGAAATAGGTAGATAGCTAGATACAGAGAGGGAAAGAGAGAGAGAGAGAGAGAGAGAGAGAGAGAGAGAGAGAGAGAGAGAAATCAGTGACAACAGCAAACTTCAAGCTGATTTGTGATTCACAGTGCTTCAGAGTTCAGTCACTTCTCTGGAAACTGGCGATGGCAAGTGTGATTATAATATATAATATGTGTGATTATAGCATAATTATGACTCCTGATCTGGGTTTGTGTGTATCTCTAAAATGCCTTTTTATGGATGTCCTGAGGTTGTAAAAGGAAACAGCTGAACTTTGACCTGGCCCCTGGCCCCTGGCCGTGTGATTGAGTGTGTGTGTGTGTGTGTGTGTGTGTGTGTGTGTGTGTGTGTGTGTGTGTGTGTGTAGAATACTCCTACTATCCAGGGTTTGGCTTCTATTGTCCACAGAAAAAGCAAGTCAGAATGAAGGAGTTGTCTGAGTTTTCTTTGCATTTGGGATTTAAAATAAAACACAGATGGCTGCTCAGCCATCTCCATTCACACACACACACACACACACACACACACACACACACACACACACACACACACACACACACACACTGATAAACTACTTTGATTATGTTCCTATTTTCATAACAGTTTTAGTCCTAATTTTTTTTAAATGCTGCTTTTCAACCAGACTATAAAGACAATTTGCTTTCAAATAAATACAAATGTATAAATAAGCAAAAATGAGGACTGTTAATTTGACGAACATACAGTAAATACAGTCCCCTCTGAAACTACTAGAAAGGCAAGGCCAGTTTGTTGGTCTATACACCAAAGAGATTTGGGTTTGATGGATAAAGATGGACATGGGATGAGAGTTTAGGATTTCAGCTTTTGTTTCCAGGTATTTACTTCTAGACATGTTAAACAACATAAAACACAGAACCGTTTGTATCACACCACCCACTTTTTATGTGAGTAAAAGTATAGGCACAGATAAGTCTTAAAGTTAATTAAAAACACGTAATATTTGGTTGCATATCTCTCGCTTGCAATAACAGCATCGAGCCTGTGACTCATCGACATCAACAAAATGGTCATATTCTTTTATTGTGATGCTTTTCCAGGCTTTTACCACAGCCTCTTTCAGTTGTTGTTTATTTGAGAGTTTCTCCCTTCAGTCT
>JAFFST010046041.1:71355-87827 GCA_022414735.1 Noturus placidus | reverse complement strand
AAAAAAAACAACCCAGAAATGGCTTGCATATAGACTTTCCTAGATGCCCCCCCCCCCATCATGTAGTGATTCCTCAAAAAGCTAGAAGGTTCTCATTTCTTGCATTTGTTTGCTGAAGCAATGAGATCAGATGTGCTGGTTGGAATCCAAGCTAGCATATCTTTATGGAGATAATTAAAGAAAGAGAACGTTGCATGTATGTGTGTGACTTTAGAGGAGCTTTGAAATCAACATAATACCTTAAACTGATGCTTTAAAGCAAACAAAACATAAAAATTGCTTGTTTTTAATTGTTTGACTGTGCTTACATCCATGAAGGATACATACAGTATATGGAATTGTATTGACATTAATGGTGTAATCCAGAGACTCGGGTTTTGATGAATAGAATACAGATATTATAATGTGGTTGCTCTCTTTGTTTCTCTGCTCTGTTAAGGCTCCAGTGCTGTGGCTTGAGGCTTGAAGGCACTCAATCTGTGGTGTCACATAGGCCGGACCTGTCCAGGGTTGTGGACACACAGTCCCCCCTAACATCCCTGGACAAAACTGACCACTTCCCTGGGAACATCGACATGCTCGCCCACAAGGGACCGAGTGACACTTATCCTGTTGAAAATGGCCTGGGGGGCTGCATTAAGCCCACAAAAACTCCTGTCGGAATCAAAAGCACTGCCAGCATTAGGGACAAAATATCCCAATGGGAGGGCAAAACAGATAGTGCTGGACCAAACCCACCGACTGTCAACCAGAAAGAAACGGAAAGTGTGAGGAAAAAGGATATAAAATCTACAGAGGTACAAAGAAGAGACAGTAAAAGAGGTTTTAGCTGTGACAGACAAGACATTGGAAAAGAGAATGGAAATAAGATTGGAGAATCCAGGAAAAGTACAGAGGCATGTACAAGGGAAAGAGATGTGATACTGGACAAAATGTCTGCGGGGAAAACTGACATTGTCCAAGACAAGAAATCTGTTTTGACACACATTAAGAAACTTGAGCAAGCCATGAAGGAGACACCTACTAAGCCATGCTTGCCTGGCAACTATTTCTGCCCACCTTCTAAAGACAAGCAAGACGAAGCGGAGAAAAAGCCTGCAGAACCCATCTTCGGGACTGTGGAAGTGGTGAGGTCTGGGAGTCGCCGTGGTCGAAACAGAGACCCAGAGAACGTGTACACTGAGCCTGGGGCGCCGTCCATTAACCCTCTGCCCAAACCTCAACGTACCTTTCAGCACCACACTCAAACAAACAACTGTGGACTTCCCCAAGGTTCAGCAAAGGGGAGGCGGAATCTGCCCCCTTTGCCCTCGTTACCCCCTCCACCACTTCCCTCCTGCCCTCCACCACCCGGGGTGCATCAGAGGCCTTGGCAGGAACACACTCGAGACAGTAATAACAGGTGAGAGTTTTACAGCATGAAGTGCTATGTTGCACTCACATGTAGCTTAAAATACAACAAATGCTAAACTTTGTACTGATTTCTTTCTTAACGCACAGATTATTATTCAATTATTCATCCCTCATATGATTGAGTCACTACAATGAGTCAGTCAACTACAGAGAAAGTAATAGAATAGAGATGTAGGTGCTTAAGTGAGGACTGAAAGTCTGGACCTGCTGGGAATGAAGGGGTTGAATGTTCATTCCATAATAAACTTGTGTGAAAAATGACTGAGTTTGATTCAACCCTGTAACAAACTTCAAAGCTGGGTAAGGATGAGGTGGGAACCGGCTGAGCGTAGACGTAATATTTAACCATAAACAGAACGCAAAACATACACACCAATTTAAGTCAAGCAAAAGTCTCTCTCCCTCTGGTGCTTCCAGTCGCTCCTTTATTGCTCTCTCCCTTAATGATTAGAGATCTCTGTTCCAGGCATACATTCTCAGAACCTGGCCCCTCCCTCCTCCTCCTCACAATCCCATATTTTCTTCTGAATTAAATTTTAACCAATATCGACCCATCATCCAGCGTTGCCCAATCATACGACAACTACCAACCAGGGAGGGTATAGACCATCACATGCTTCCTCAAAGACTGTTTGTTTAATATAGTCTTTTGGATACAAAGGAAAAATGACTGACCTCAATAACATCTAGATGTCAGCTTGACTGGACCGTTAGTCAGTCTGACATACCTAACTATGGAGGACTATGGAAGTCTGATGTTATATTCATGAGATCATTTGGCATAGGTCTGCTCTGGGTAAGCCTTCAATAAACCGGCCAGAGATTTTTGTTCTTAATAAGACTAATGAATTTGTTCACAGAAGGTCACCATTGAATCCTTGAAATTCTATTTCAGGACTTTCGAAGAAGTCTGATTTCTGAAATATCTCTCATATCCGGCCGTTGAAGTTGACTTCTCTCCATACGATTTTTGCTTAACTTGCATGAGCTTGCATCTAAGGTTACACATTACCCAGTCAAGTGCACAACCGCATGTTATCCCAACAGAGCTTTAAGTTCTGCAATTTCCTGTAGTCTCTGCTGTCTCCTTGCTTGACCTTCATTCTACTTGTTTCCTTTTTGCGCCAGGTAAATATTACTCTTTCTGCTATGTCAATCTCAACCTTGACCATATCGTTAAAGAGATGAGAAGACTGTGCCATGAAAAAAAAAAAAAAGCAACTTGTCATTTCGACCAACATGTGTTCCTCTTTCGCTCATCAGTAACATCCATTGTGTTTTATGCTGACTTTACAGGAAGTCATATGAGTTTGAGGATTTGTTGCAGTCGTCCACTGAGGGCTGTCGAGTGGATTGGTACGCTCAGTCCAAGCTGGGTCTCACACACACTTTATCTGAGGAGAATGTCTATGAAGATATCTTAGGTAACACCCTGCATTGGTTTGCACTAGTGAAAACTGGTGTCCTTATGGAATAGGACAGATCACAGAACATAATTCCTAGAGGTTTCCGAACGACTTTTCAGAAATTATCTTGAACATCCCTGGTTTTAAAACTGTGACGCAACTTGAGACTTAATTAAAAACATCAGGTGTATTAGATCTACTAAACTAGGGCTGAACTGTGTAGGCCAGTAGTTTTCTATTAGAGTGGGAGAAAATGGATATTTGGGCCACTGTTGCTTTTCAAAATTTCATTCATAATGTTTTCATTTGGGTGAACTGACCGTGCCAGGACTACTCCAAGAGTATTTCTCAAAGGAGAAAAACAAGCATAGCTTGTTTGTTCTGGCTCTGTATAGTCAACACGTGCTCTAGGAGATCATTTTGGGAAAGCCAAACTGTTTATTAAGAAAGGTTTCATTAAGTACAAGTCCAGTCACGTTTCCAAACGGATGTGGTGGACATTCATTTTGCGCATAAATGTCGAGAAATATATTTGTTCCAGAAACAAAACCATGCAACATTCTTACTGAAAGATCAGTGTAATATCTGAAGCAACATCTACTTGCCAAACAGTCCGCCACTAAATCTGCTATATATTTATATCCAAATGGGGGAACTGGGAAGTAACAATTACTTTGTTACTGTCCTTAAGTCTATTTGTCTGTACTTCACTTGAGTTTTCTTTCACGTAATACTTTTACGTAATACATTTCAAGTGGAAAAAAAAAAATACACCCCACTTTCTACTCACTATAATTCTCTTTAATGGTATATTTGTAAAGTCAGGTGATTATTTTGGGATACCCTAAGAGTTAATTCCTAACAAATCTAAACTTAAAGAATGAGACTTAATCTATAACTGAGACCTAATCTGTGTTTTTATGTACAATTGATACTGAAGCTCAAGGCTGTTCATATTGTGTCAGCAAGCTATTAACATTTAGCTAGCATTTATCAGTCAAGTTATTGTCATACTATCATGTAAAGGTGTTGTAATGCTAACTTACAGTTTTGCTCATAAGTTTACATACACCATGCAGAAAAATGTTAATTAATATGTTAATAAAAATGTTAATAATTTAAACAAAGATGGCTCATAAAAACAGCATTTTTATGCTTATTTAGTGCTGCCCTGAATAAACTGTTTCACATACGAGATGTTTACATAAAGTCCACAAGACACAATAATAACCGAATTTACACAAATGAACCAGTTCAAAAGTTTACACACCCCTGATTATTAATCCTGTGTGTCGTTACCTGGATGATGTTTTGTGAGAGTTCTTCACGAGTCCCTTGTTTGTCCTGAGCAGTTAAACTGCCCACTGTTCTTTAGAAAAATCTTCCAGGTAATGCACATTCTTTACTTTTCCAGCATCTTCTGCATATTTGAGCCCTTTCCAACATCGACTATATGATGTTCAGATCCATCTTTTCACATTGAGGACGACTGAGGGACTCGTACACGACTATTACAAAAGGTCCAAACGTTCACTGATGCGCAAGAAGGAAACACGATACATTAATATCCAGGGGGGTGTAAACTTTTGAACCTTTGCGATTCTTTTTTGCCCATTTCTTTCTCACTTTTTTAGTAAATGTAAGGTTCTTTATAAATGTAAAGCTGTTCTTAAGCGTTCACCAGAGTGTTTATTGAAATGCATAGCTGCACTTTTACATCAGTAAAGAGTTTGTGTCACCACTGTTTATATCAGGGGCGCACCGTGTCTTAGTGGTTAGCACGTCCGCCTCACACAACCTCCGGGGTTCGAGTCCCGCCAGTGCCATTTGTGTGCGGAGTTTGCATGTTCTCCCCGTGTGTCGGGGGTTTCCTCCGGGTACTCCGGTTTCCTCCCCCAGTCCAAAGACATGCATGTTAGACTGATTGGCGTGTCTAAAGTGTCCGTAGTGTATGAATGTGTGTGTGAGTGTGTATGTGATTGTGCCCTGCGATGGACTGGCACCCTGTCCAGGGTGTACCCCGCCTTGTGCCCCATGCTCCCTGGGATAGGCTCCAGGTTCCCCCGTGACCCTGAAAAGGAGTAAGCGGTTGAAGGATGGATGGATGGACTGTTTATATCAAGCTTGGGCAGTGTTTGGAGATGAGAATGTTAGGGGAATATATGTAAGAATATATCCTTTCGGTGTGGTGGACTAGGGCATACAAAATTCAGATCTTGGACAGACATGAAATACTGCTGAAGAATATCTGAGAGTACTACTAGGAATTCAGGTCCAGAGTACACTCAGCATGTCCCTCAATAGGAGTGTGAAGAGCAGCATGTGCTCCTCAAGTCTGGGACTGGATGTCCCTGTCTCATACTCTCTCCTCCTGCAAGTCACGTCTGGTAGATGAATTGTCATGGAAAGGTGTTTCTGTGTCATAACTCTGCATGTTTATTCAGATCATGCGGTATCTGTTGGCTATTGGTGCTAGTTTTAGTCGATTCCATGGCAAGCTATCAAACATCTGGAGTAAAGAAATATGAAGGGAATAAAAACATGACGTCAGTTCAAACCCCAATATAAAAAAAGGATGGAGCCAAGACAAGCTGTAGATTGCTTGACCTCCACTGAACACACAACATTTACCATGCAAATGTAAAGAGTACTGGACTGAAGAGGAAAAAGTTTGAACGTGACTAGAATAAGACAGAAGAGATAAAGAAGCTGTTGAAGCACATTACAAACCTAGAACTATAGTACAAGTCACATAAACTCAAATAGAGGAACCCTTTAGTGCATGCTGTTGTCATATGACATCAATTCATTTATCTCCAATTTTTTTGATAGGCAATAATACAAAACTACTATTTTCCTATGTAACTGGAAAAAAGGGGCTTTAACCTTGACAAAACAAAATAAAAAAACATGCCACATTACCAGGAAATGCTGTTTGAACTTCCTTTTCTGCAATCACATGGCATGGTGACGGTCATCATTGAAGGGCTCTCGAAATTCGATTCATTTGTCAATATTTATTTGCAACTAATTAAAGGAAACATTTTAAACACTATATGAGATAAGTTAACATTTATTGTTTGTCGTTTATGCATTTTGGTAAAATGTAATTGTTGCCATACGGCAACAACATGACGTAATGGAACTGTAGTATGTGCATTCATGAATTGAAGCAGACCTACATAGCAAAAAAAAGACACTAAGCTTCTCGAATAGTATATTTACATATTTTCACATTCAAAGTAATAAAAACTGTTATAATTTCAGACATTTTGAAATTGCACCATAGTTTATTAAATGTTACGTTTCAAGAGAAAGAATGAAGAGTTCAAGAGAAAGAATTAAAAAGATTCTTCACCAAAAACATGTTTTGATCTAATCTTTGCATGTATTTTGATGAGTAAATCCATCTACATGCTTTCTAGAAGCTATAAATTTTACATCCTTACTAGGTGGCAAAAAAACCCCACAAACAAATCATATGACTCAAACTTATGCAATTTATAATCTGGAAAATGCAGTAATTGGAATTGTAATATATTTTGTGTTATTATTGACTATATGATACTTTCCACCATTGCACATTGTTGCGGTATGGCAAAAAAAAAAGACCATCCGCCCTCCTAAAAAAAATACAAATATATTTTTATTACTTGAAATAATTAAAATGTGTAGTCTATCTATCTATCTATCACCGATTAGTCGAGACCGACCGTCGGTCACTTTATGGCCCACGTATGTCATCAACGCGAACCACAAAGCATGTCGGCAGAAGTAGTGGGGTAGTTTGCCATTGCTTTCCCCACCCCAGTCACACGGCTGGGTACACACACTCACACACCCATTCACACACTACGGACAATTTAGACACGCCAATCAGCCTAACATGCATGTCTTTGGACTGGGGGAGGAAACCGGAGTACCCGGAGGAAACCCCCTACACACGGGGAGAACATGCAAACTCCGCACACACATGGTCCTGGCGGGACTCCAACCCCCGAACCCCGGACCCTGGAGGTGTGAGGCGAACGTGCTAACCACCAAGCCACCGTGCGAAAATGTGTAGTAAAAATGCAATAAAACATATTTTGATGTAAATGTAATCATTCATGCAGAAGGGGGTTAATTGTCCACTAGTTATAGCCTACACTGTTAACTAGAGCTAGCAAGTGTGCTAGCTACATGCAGAGCATTCACTTCCTCATAAGCTATATCACAGATAATGGTATAAATAATGGACAAGATAAATACTTTATAATTCCATGCCTCAATTACATTTCATATACATGAGTTATTTTCATATTATGTCATGAAAAGCAACTTTGTCTAACTCTCTTTGCTAGCTTATACTAACTAGCTAGACTAGCTAGAGCCGGGGCGGCTGTGGCTCAGTCGGTAGAGCGGGTTGTCCACTAATCCACTAATCGTAGGGTTGGTGGTTCGAATCCCGGCCCGGGTGATCCCATGCCGAAGTGTCCTTGGGCAAGACACTGAACCCTAAGTTGCCCCCGATGGCAAGCTAGCACCTTGCATGCAGCTCTGCTACCATTGGTGTGTGAATGTGCTCTCATTTGTAAGTCTCTTTGGATAAAAGCGTCTGCTAAATGAATAAATGTAATGTAGATAGATGGAAATAGTTAGACCATTAGCTAGCATTACTCATGCTAGAGTTTATAGACAGATAATTGGCCTGCTTTTTCAGTGTATCTATACCACCACATACAGAAAAGGTGTCCCTATGTCTAGCTACAGTATTAGCATGTCCATAGATTTTCCTTCAGAATTGTGCTACTTTTGCTGTTGTTGATAGATTTTTGTATTAATGCCGGAGGTAATTACTTTCTGCCATACAGTTCAAACAAAAATGGGACTAAATCTGAAGCATTAATAAGGGAAATTAAAGCCCAAATAAACTAAACTTGTTGGAAGAGATGCTTACTGGGCATGATGCAGTATAAAATTTAAAATTAAACAGCGCTTTTTACAATGGTACATTGTCTCAAAGCAGCTTTACAGAAATATCATTTTTACATTTACAAGCGACTTACAAATGAGACACACTCATACACCAATGGTAGCAGAGCTGCATGCAAGGTGCTAGCTTGCCATCGGGGGCAACTTAGGGTTCAGTGTCTTGCCCAAGGACACTTCGGCATGGGATCACCCGGGCCGGGATTCGAACCACCAACCCTACGATTAATGGACAACCCGCTCTACCGACTGAGCCACATGTCTCAGTTAGTTACTAAAATCTAAGCAACACTGAACAATCAGTTGAATTTATGAAATAAATAAATAAATAAATATAACTACAAAAATGTGAGAACATTTAAATAACAAAAGACACCGTTTGCAGATCCTCCATCTAAAGAAAACCCTTATGAAGACATAGAATTGGAAAGCCGCTGTGCTGAAAGCAAATCTCCTGTTCAAACATCACCGTCTTCGCCCACACTCGACACTCCTACTAAGGTATTTACATTAAAATGACGCCAATATTTTTTAACACCTATATTGGCTTATGGTATTTAATACGAAATAACACCGCAGTGACCGTGTACTGACACTCTTCTTAATTTGCACCAATACTAGCTCTCCTCTAAGCCTGGCTTCTTCAGGCACAGTTCAGAACGGCGGAGCTTCAAACTATTAGAGCTGCGCAAGACAAACAGAGATGGGGGCATTGCATCACCCTCAAGGATAAGCCCACCTTCAACCCCCAGCAGCCCTGATGATACACCGTGCCTCTCTGGAGACCCCTATAACCGCAGACGAAGGAAAATCCCCAAGGTATTGTCAAGAAATCCAGTTCTGGAATCCATAATTCTGCAGCAGTATTCAGTTCCCTTAAAGAAAAGCTGGAGATGGGCTAGACAATACAAATCATTTTCATGATTTAAAAGAAAAAGGAACATTTCCTTTTGTGGCCATGAGTAAAAGACTTAAACAGATGCTTTTAAAACAAATACAGTTTAGTTTTTACCTGATAAAAGAGACTGGATGTTTTCTTTTCCAACAGATGGTGCTGAAAATAAATGGCATCTTTGAGGCCCGGAGAGGGAAGAAGAAAATGAAACGGGTCTCTCCGTCGACTGAATCCAGCTCAGGGCGAGGTGTATGTAAGTTTATCTCACACATTCACATGTGAATATGATTGGAACCAATGCCCAGTTCTGAGCACTCATAACGAGACTTTACCATGTGATACTATACACTGCTTCATTCGCCATCTCTCTGCTCCCCCTTCACACGTGTATCCACTTAGCTTTATGGACATGTTTACATTTTTGGCTCAGTTGTGTTTGACCCATTATTTATTTATTCCCCCCCCCCCCCCCCAAGGATGGTAGAGTTATTCTGCTTTATGGGATACACATGCCCAACAAAGCCTGATGTATGCACGAGTCACTATCTGTGTACCAGTTGATTTAACCATATTGTCTTTTTTCTTTCTTTTGGGTATAGTAACAGATGAAAACAGTGAATCAGAGAGTGACACAGAAGAAAAGCTGAAAGGTGGGCTTTGAATTTATTGAACAGTGTTTTGAGCAGATATGTTAGATGCTTATTCTTCCTCTAGACATCTGTATGATCTTCTCCTTGAGGTTATCTGTATTAATGGGTCTAATGCTGATTTTTCATGGTGTACTAGCTCACAGCCAGAGGTTAGTGTCAGTGCAGTCCATGTTAAAACAGACGGGCCGGTATCGCACGCTGGAGAGAGATTTGATGGACCTACAGGAGAGGAAACTGTTTGAATACTTCTTGGTTGTGGCTCTACATAAAACCAAAGCAGGAGCACCTTATTTGCCTGAAGTCACCCAGCAGTTCCCACTTAAGGTAGCCTGTCATTAGTGATCCATGCTATCGTTCTGGAAAAAAAATAAAAATTAATTCCTAGGAATGACAGAACATACAGTAGAAGCACATCTAATGATTGTTATATCATTTGGTAATACTTTTGGTTGTTCACAATTTGGATAATTGATAACAACATCCATAAACAGCTGACATGTTGAGTCAGTTCAGGCTTTTTAATGGTTTGAAATATGATTGTTTATAGTATCTGAAGGTGCTACCTTATCAAAATGTGACAAGCCTTATCAAATGCACTAAAAGCCTGCTTTCTCATGACCCGACGTCTGCACATTTAGCTGGAGAGGAGTTTCAAGTTCATGCGAGAGGCTGAAGATCAGCTGAAGGTCATTCCTCAGTTCTGCTTTCCTGATGCCAAAGACTGGGCCCCTGTGGACAATTTCCCCAGGTAACTTACTTACTTTCCACACTATCAATAAAAAAAAAAACACTGTTAAAATGTCAGGATGAACTCTAATAAGGGTTTATTTTGTGTATTATCTTTAGTGAAACTTTCTCATTTGTCTTGACGGGGGAAGATGGGAGCAGAAGATTCGGCTACTGTCGACGTTTACTGGTGAGCTGCTTTCTCATGCTGTTAAAACTATATATATATACATACATATATATATATATATATATATATATATATATATATATATATATATTTACAGTATATATGGAGAGAGAGAGAGAGAGAGAGAGAGAGAGAAAGAGAGAGAGAGATTAAATTATGGTGGACAGCTATTTGGAGTCCACATATGGATCAGTTTAATGACGTGTTTTCATTAAGACAATTTCCGCTGTCATTTCTGCTGGAAGTCTTGTGTTTGTAGAATCGGGCCACATTGAGACATTGTGTAATTGCTGCTTCTTGCTGTTAGAATGCGAATGTAGTGCACTTATGTGTGTGTGTGTGTGTGTGTGTGTGTGTGTGTGTGTGTGTTCCACAGCCCTCTGGGAAGGGGAGGCGTTTGCCTGAGGTCTACTGCGTAGTGAGTCGACTGGGATGTTTCGACCTCTTCTCAAAGGTATGTTCTCCTAATTGACTCATCCAATATTATATACAATAGTATAAGTGTATATAAAGTCCTATATAAAATGTATAATATTGGATGTATACTCAAATAAAGTTTTTTTTTTTTTTTTACCGAAGCTGAAGTATGGATTTACATTAATGAGGGTTAAGGGTCTTGCTCAAGGGCCTAGCATTGGCAGCATGACCTTCTGATCAGCAGTCCAACATCTTAATCTCTGAGCTACAACTGCCCCGTATGAAATGCTGTAAAATCCATGTGTTTATCTGTTCCTGTTGTGTTAGATGTTAGATGAGGTCGAGAAACGGAGAGCGATTTCCCCTGCTCTGGTGCAGCCCTTCATGAGGGCCATCATGGAGGCTCCGTTCCCCGCCCCAGGCAGAACCATTACTGTGAAGAACTTCCTGCCAGGCTCAGGAACCGAGGTGTGTTCAGTCAATAATGATCTTCTTGATGTTTTTAACCACAACTTACTGCACTGAGTTAGAAATATATACGGCCAACTCAGCCAGTTCCACCAGAACGTAAGTTCAATCATTAGTCAGGGTGTAACGTAATGTTGTGTCCTAAATAATACAATACTCTCCGAAAGTATTGGAACAGCAAGACCAATTCTATTATTTTCGCTATACATTGAAAACAAATGATGAATATGAGATGATAGATCAGACTATCTAGATGTGTTAAACAACTTAGAACCTGGCACCTTTGGTGGCAGACCACAAAGTTTTTTTTAGGTGAGCAAAAGGGACCGTATGTTGAGAAGATTTTCTGTAAAACTAGCACACAGACGCTTCAGGTGTGTTGTAACTGGTATAATATAAAGTGATCTACAGTTCTTGGAGAACCTTCTACAGTTCTTCTGGAGACTTTGACTGTCACACTTGCTTCTATTTTTGCACTTAATACCTGAAATTCTGTTCTTTTGGATTGAAAAGTGGTCTTTTATGTTATAGATGATACTGGAAGACTAACATTTTTATGGAAAAAAATAACGTTTGTAAATCTAAAAATTGTTCTTTCTCTACTGATAAGAATGCAGAAGACATCAAATAAGCATCTAAGAGTCTTAAAAATGTGTATAAAAAATAGTGTGACTAAGACAGTACTATAAGCTCAAACTAGGCTACTATAGAGCTTACATTCTACTGGTGCAACCAGCTTCAGGAGCATAACATAGAGGATGTATTGTCATTAATACTTGTTGAAGACTAACTGGACCACCCTTAAAGTTACACCAACACTTTGCTTGCACAGAAGTCCAGAATTCCCAAGATGATTTGTGTACTGAACCCTGACATTTTCCTGACATTTAATCATCGCCGAAACTTAAACAAGAAAGTAGTCAAGCTTCATAGCTATGATAGAAGGTTTATCAGATTATATGATGTCAAAATTCATGGGAGGTACACTATATGCCCAAAGGTTTGTGGACACCTGAGCATCACACCCATATGTGCTTGTTGAACATCCCATTCCAGATTTAGTTCTCCTTTGCTGTTATAGTAACCTCCACTCTTCTGGGAAGGCTTTCTACTACATTTTGTAACATGACTGTGGGGATTTGTCCTTTTGGCCACAAGAGCATTAGTGAGATTGGGCACTGATATCAGTCATGGCGGCCTGAGTTCCTATTAATCTCAAAGGTGTTCAGTGGGGTTGAGGTCAGGGTTCTGCGTAGGACACTCGAGTTCTTACAATCCATCCTTGGCAAACCATGTCTTCATGGAGCTCACTTTGTGCACAGGGGCGTGGTCATACTGGAACAGCTTTGGGCCTCAGTGAAGGGAAATTGTAATGCTATGGTTCTGTGCTTCCAACTTTCTGGCAACAGTTTGGGGCAGGCCCACATATGGGTGTTATGAACTTTGAACATGAACTTTGGCCATGTAATGTACAAGAATTAGCTAAAAATGGGCCCGTCAAGGTTTTTTTTTTTTTTTTTTGATAGTCAATAGCTTTTAGTTTCCTAAAGGGAAAACAGTTTGCTGTAGGGTGTGGGGTTCTACATAGAATATTTCGGGATCCCTCCAGTGGGACAAAGCATAGATGCCTTTAGAGCACTAGAGGGAACCCCTTAAACTACATTTTATTCTATGTAGTACTGCCATTTTAATTCATTTGAATGAAATACATCCTGTTAACCCACCTAAATGTAAATGGTAAACTTATATAGCGCTTTTATCCAAAGTGCTTTACACTGTATCTCATTCACACACTCACACACCAATGGTAGCAGAGCTGCCATGCAATGTGCTAGCTTGCCATCAGGGGCAACTTGGGGTTCAGTGTCTCGCCCAAGGACACTTCGGCATGTGGAGTCATCCGGGCCGGGAATCGAACCACCAACCATATGATTAGTGGACAACCCGCTCTACCGACTGAGCCACAGCCTGCCTCTCTCTCTCTCTCTCTCTCTCTCTCTCTCTCTCTCTCTCTCTCCATCTCAGGTAATAGAGCTGTGTCGCCCCTCCGATTCACGGCTGGAGCATGTGGATTTCGAGTGTCTTTTCTCCTCTTTGAGTCTGCGTCTCCTCCTGAGAGTCTTTGCCTCACTGCTGCTGGAGCGGAGAGTTATCTTCACAGCAGACAAGCTCAGGTATTATTATTATTTACTTTGTACACTGCAAAAAAAAAAAAAATCTAGCCAGTGAAAACATCTTGATTATAATCAGATCATCTAGAAATTCCTATTATGAGATAACAGTAAACCAAATATAAGATTATTAAACTTTTTTCAAGTTACAATCGAATAAGATAACGTAGAGCTAGAAATGAGTAAAAATGACTAGAAATAGTTTGAATAGTTTTATGTTTGGTTTATTGTAATCTCATTACAGGAAATTAAAGATAAATGTGAGTATATCTGAGATCTTTTTACTTGCTAAGATGCCATTTTTGAGCAGTGAGGTAGAGATGACTATTTACATTAGCCTTCTTAGAGAATGTAGAGTATGAATGTTATGGAAGGATTAAATTTTTAAATTTTTTTTTTTTTTAGCTCTGATTTATACTGAATAAGCGCCATGGTGTATACATAAGTGTTTTTACCAGTTGGAGAGTTTGGGTCATGTGACTCTAATAAATGTTCAGCAGAAGAGGCAAACAGAGATGTGACACTAGAAGTAGAGGAAAAATGTTGTGGCCCCTGGAACCATTTGTCTTACAGGAAAAAAAATTACCCAACTGTTATAATGTTGCCATGGGAATGAAAGTCACAGAGTTTTACTGTATATATATATTTATTTAGTTATTTATTTATTCTTTTATTTATTCTTTTGGAAAAAGCTGCTCTGGGCTAGGCACTGGTGTGAGCAAAATAGAAATCGACTATGTTGTGTACATTTTGACAGATTAAAAACATTATATACCTCTCCTGCTCCAATATCCAGCATCCAGCATTGTGCAACACAACTCGACGCAAGATAAATCGATATCCCTTTGCTGTAGTTTTTCCTCCAGTGCTTGTTAAAATGAGCAAGATGATTTCAGAGAAGGATGACGTGTCACTGCTCAGAAATGACTGGAACATTGGCCCCATCTATTCAAATTGTTATTGAAGGAGTATAAATGAAAACAGACTCACTCACAGATGCAACGTATTAACCTTGTGTTGTTGATGGCTGTTTGCTCCCCATGATGACAAATGTTGCATGGAATTAGTCCACAATAGTCAGCAATGTTTTCCTTTATGTAAGGGATTTAAAAAAAAAATGCAATCCTGATTTTATTTATACACTTCATCTAATATCACTTCATCTCAAGTTATCCGATTAGTAGAAGTAGAAGTCTTGCACCTTTGCGCCACCTTGTGGTTAAAACTCTTAAGTGCATACAGTGATCATTATCAACTCAGAGAGTCAGGTCTTGTATTCTTCTTCTTGGGTGCTTTATATTGCACCAGCTTCTGAATGAATATTTGAATGAATAAATGTGGATTGTTTATAGTATATTAATCACATACTATAATTGTTTTATATAATTTAATTGTTTTTAATAGTTTAGCACAGTCAATTATAGGCTTTTTACTTCACCTCATGAGTGCCTTGGAGTATTTCGTGTTCATATACTGAAAATATTAGAATATAAGAATTTATATTACAGAAATGTTGACCTGAGAAGATCTCTAATCAGCTAATTAACTCAAAAGACCTGCAAAAGTTTCCTTAGGCATTAATCTGTAATCAGTCTGGTTCAGTACACACAACCACAATCATGGGGAAGATAAAAGTAAATGTTGCATTTCATTTAGAAATCAAGGTCCCAGAGTCTGGAGGAAGAGTGGAGAGGAACAGAATCCGAGTTGCTTGAAGTACAGTGTGAAGTTTCCACAGTCAGTGATGATTTGAGGTGCCAGGTCATCTGCTGGTGTTGGTCCACTGTGTTTTCTCAAGTCGAGAGTCGATGCAGCGTCTACCTGGAGATTTTAGAGAACTTCATGCTTCCATCTGCTGACGAGCTTTATGGAGATGCTGATTTCCTTTTCCAGCAGGACTTGGCACCTGCCCACAGTGCCAAAACTATTAGTAACTGGTTTACTGACCGTGGTATTACTGTGCTTGATTGTCCAGCTAACTCGCCTGACCTGAACCCCATAGAGAATCTCTGAGAGACACCAGACCCAACAATAAGGTCACTATCAAAGCATCCTGCGCTTCCAGAACAAACAACTCAGCAGCAGGTTTAAAACCCTGACCAAGTACCGAGTGCATAAATGAACCGAGTGCAGAAGGTCGACATTTCTGTATTATAAATTCTTTATTCGGCGGCTGTGGCTCAGTCGGTAGAGCGGGTTGTCCACTAATCCACTAATCGTGGGGTTGGTGGTTGGAATCCCGGCCGGGTGATCCCATGCCGAAGTGTCCTTGGGCAAGACACTGAACCCTAAGTTGCCCCCGATGGCAAGCTAGCACCTTGCATGCAGCTCTGCTACCATTGGTGTGTGAGTGTGTCTCATTTGTAAGTCGCTTTGGATAAAAGCGTCTGCTAAATGAATTAATGTAAATGTATATTTTGAGATACTGTATTTTTGATATCCATGAGCCATAAGCATCAAGATTAAAAGAAAAAGGCTTGAAATGTTTCACTTTACTGAGTCTAGACTATATGAAAGTTCCACTTTTTGAATGATATTAAGGAAAAAAACAAACTTTTCCACAATATTTTTGAGATGCACCTGTATGTGTATTTATTTGCTTACTCTGCACTTTACTACTCCTGCACTACTGCACATGTTAGATACACAATTCCATTTCGCTGTACTAGCACTTGTACTCTGTGCAATTGAATCGAATCTAATATCTTTGTCTCTGTCTCTGTGCAGCACACTGTCTCAGTGTTGTCATGCAGTGGTGGCCCTGCTCTATCCCTTTACGTGGCAGCACACATACATCCCCGTGTTGCCCCCTGCTATGATGGACATTGTTTGCACTCCGACTCCTTTCATTGTGGGCCTGCTGTCTAGCTCCCTGCCTCGACTCAAGGAGCTCCCCCTAGAGGAGGTAAAATCCCCCTCTACAGCACATCCATAAAGGCTTAGATTGGGGAATACAGTATCTCACAAAAGTGAGTACACCCCTCACATTTTTGTAAATATTTGATATGTTTTCATGTGACAGCGCTGAAGAAATGACACTGTGCTACAATGTAAAGTAGTGAGTGTACAGCTTGTGTAACAGTGTAAATTTACTGCCCCCTCAAAATAACTCAACACACACACATTAATGTTTAAAATGCTGGCAACAAAAGTGAGTACACCATA
>JAFFST010046041.1:15842-24643 GCA_022414735.1 Noturus placidus | reverse complement strand
CCCCCCTGTTGGCGGACCTGTCCCCCTGGGCAGAACGTCCCAAGCAGAACCCGGGGACTGAGGCTGAGCACCGGCATCCTTGGCGGAACAGAGAGGCTGAGTGACGGCGTCCTCGGCGGAACAGAGAGGCTGAGCGACGCCGTCCTCGGCGGAACAGAGAGGCTGAGCAATGGCGTCCTCGGCGGAACAGAGAGGCTGAGCAAGGGCGTCCTCGGCGGAACAGAGAGGCTCAGAAACGGCATCCTCAGCGGAACAGAGAGGCTGCACAACGTCCTCAGTGGAGCAGGAAGGCTGAGCGAAGTCCACAGCTGCACAGGAAGGCCGTGCGAAGTCCATGTCCGAATGCGAAGGCAGAGCAACGACTTCCGCCGAACAGGGAAACAGCGCACAGTAACCAGCGGTGCAGGAAAGCGAAGCGCGGTCCCCTGCGAGGCCCGTGAGGGGAGTGAGGTTCTCCGTGAGGCCCATGAGGGGAGCGAGGTTCTCCGCGAGGCCAGTGAGGGGAGCAAGGTGCTCCGCGAGGCCCAATTGAGGAACGAAGCTCTCCGCAGAGCAAGAGGGGGGAACAATGTCCTCCGTGGAGCAGGAAGGGGGAGTGACCCGCTGCGAGTAGCAAAGAAGGGGAGCGATGTCTTCAGCGCAACAAAGAGGCAGAGAGACGTCCTCAGCGGAGCAGGATGGCAGAGAGACGTCCTCAGCGGAGCAGGATGGCAGAGAGACAACCTCAGCCAAGCAGGGAGGCAGAGCAACGTCCACAGCTGAGCAGGAAGGCAGAGTAACGTCCACAGCCGAGCAGGAAGGCAGAGCAACATCCACAGCCGAGCAGGAAGGCAGAGCGAGAGCCACAACAGGGGAGGGAGGGCGGGAGATGTCCTCAGGCTGGAGCTCTGCCGCTGCCATGCTCACCTCTGGCTGTGGCGCCACGGCTGAGACCTCCTCATAGGTCTCAGGCTGGAGACACACACAAAACTGTAAACACAGTCCATGTGTTGAGAACTGTCATACACTCTGCATGCAAATTTTTATTGAAAATGTATCGCTTAAATTTGAAGGTTTTCGTGATATAAAATAATGAAACCAAGATAAATCATTTCAGATCTTTTTCCCCCGTTTGATCTGATAGAGCAACCAACAAAACTCAAGCGAGAAACAAATCAAAACATAACAGGGGAGAAAAGAAAAATACAATAACCTGGTTGGATGAGTGTGCACACTCAGAATTAAACAATCACATTCATTTTCATGTTCATCATACACCTGTCGTCAATCCAGTGCTTCTGATTAACTCCAAATAAAGATCAGCTGTTTCCATAGGAGTTTCTTAACATCTTCTTGGTTTTATCTGACTGTTGAAGCTGTGGTCCACAAGGAGCTTACAAAAATGCTAGATGATTTCAATGTTGAAAGGTATCAATCGAGAGAGGAATGGAATGGAATGGAATTTCCAAATGACTGGGCTATGGGATAGGTTGGCTAGATGCAAACCCTTTCTCAATAACAAAACCCAGCTAAATCACCAATAACAAAACCCAGCTAAATCACCTCAGACTATGTGGCAATCATGTGCACTTTTTTGGGCATAATTCTAAAAGATATGTTTGGCGCAGAAACAAGACAGCTTATCACCCAAACAGCACCACACCCACGGTGAAGCATGGTGGTGGCAGCATCATGCTGTGGCGCATGGATTGCTCCAAAAACCAATCTATTTTAACACAAAACCTGCAGGCCTCTGGTAGACAGCTGAAGATGAAGAAAAAATAAAATCACCTTCCAGTGCAATAACTAACCAAAGCACATATCCAAATCAACAAAGGAATGGCTTCAGAAGAAGAAGATCTAAGTTTTGGAATGGCCCAGTCAGAGTCCAGATCTAAATCCTTTAAGACATTACTTCAAGAAGGCTGTGTACAGGAGATCCCTTCACAATGTGATCAATCTGAAGCATTTTTGCAAAAAAGTGTGGAATAAAATGAGCAAATCATGCTGTGTTGAGTCTGAAGACTCTCAGCCAAAAAAACTTAATGCTGTGTTACAAGCTAAATATGCTTTACCAAAGAATTAGTATTACTTATACAAACAGTTTTTTCCACCTTCAAACATTTCTGTTTGTGTTTCACTTGAATTTTTTTGGTTGATTTTTCTTGGTTTCAGTTTTGACAAAAATCTGCAACAAGGGTGTGTAGTAATTTTTATAGTCGCTGTAGTTCCTTAGCAGCTACTGTCATCCCTCTGTTACACCAGAATCTATTTCTAACATCAGATTTGTCATCACTGCCTGATACTCACATCTGACCCCAGTATTGGAAGGTTTCATTTTGCTTACTCAGCTGGTTTAATGGCATCTGAAGTGTGGAGCACTTGAAACGCAACATTTTGATATTCTGATTTCTGTTTCTATTGCTAGGACGGAACGAGCTAATAGCACGCTACATCAAACTGCGCACAGGAAAGACCCGGACGAGGAAACAGGTGAGAACGCACTTGGTTCTTTTGCCACAAGATACTAGTGTGTACACGATGTCAGCCCATAACCTTAGACAGCACCGAGTCGGATGAAATGAAAAGAAAAAAGATTGGAACTTAATTAGACTGGCAGCTCCTGGTGTAGTGAGCGTGTGATTATTAGGCCCCTGTGGGCCTCTGTGCTGAAGCCGAGCCAAGTTATGTGATTTATGCCTGAGGACCCATACACAGATGCTGCTGGATAGAATAACCAGCTCACTCTTCAGCACCTCACATAGCCTGGTTTGTTAGAGCCATAATCAGCCGTTCTCTCACAATCAGAGCCACACTGCTCAGGGTTAGGCCATGGAATCTGATAGCTACTCTCTCCGGCCTTTGATATTGCACCATATCGTCCAGAATTGGCAACATACATAAGGTTTAAGCCCCTTCGCCACAGAGGGAGAAGGTGGGAAGGATGGATGTGGGAATGCAGGAATATGAGTACAGGGACACTGCTCCGGAAAAGGGAGATCAGACACCTGTTCCTCAAATCTGGGATAATATCATGGTGACTATTAGAACAAACCAAGTAATAGACAGATATACAAGAGTACAACACACAACACATGTAAATGGCATGAGAAGAAGACTAGCATAAAATATTTTAATGTTTATTTATAAAATGTTCTTAGTATATTAAGCCTAACCACTGCTGTGGTAGTGTTGTGGTATATCAGTCATAACATTAAAACCACTGACAGGTGAAGTGAATAACTTTGATTATCTCTTTAACAACTGTTAGCACCTGGGATATATTAGGCAGCAAGTGAACAAGGAAGGAAACGAGCGACGGAGTCATGGACACCCAAGGCTTAGTGATGCGCATGGGGAACGAAGGCTAGCCCGTCTTGTCCGATCGCACAGAAGATCATCACAGAACGTGACCATCAGAACTGAACCATGAAGCAATGGAAGAAGGTCGCCTGGTCTGATCAATCACGTTCATCATGTGGACAGCTGGGTACAAGTGAATCGGTTACCTTGGGAAGAGATGGCACCAGGGTGCACTATGGGAAGATGGCAAGCTGGTGGATGGCAAGCTGGTGGAGGAAGTGTGATGTTCTGGTGTGAAACGTTGGGTCCTGGCATTTATGTGGATGTTAGCTTGACATGTACCACCTACCTAAACATTGTTGCAGAAAAAGTACACCCCATTATGGCAACGCTATTCAATAATGTCAGTGGCCTCTTTCAGCAGGATAATAAACTCTGCCACATTGCAGAAATTGTTCAGGAACGGTTTGAGGAACATGCCAAAAAATTCAAGGTGTTGACTTGGCCTCCAAATTGCCCAGATCTCAGTTCCATCGAGCGTCTGTGGGATGTGCCCGACAAACAAGTCCATTGAGACCCCACCACACAACTTATTATTAACTTACAGGACTTAAAATCTCGGCTACGTCTTGGTGCCAGATACCACATCACACCTTCAGGGGTCCTGTAGGGTCCACAGTCAGAATTCTTTTGGCAGCACAAGCAGGACCTACACGATATTAGGCAGGTGGTTTTAATGTTATGGCTGATTGGTATATATATCTCATTTTCTCCATTTTTTTTTTTTAAGCATTAATCACACTGAAGGTTCAAGCCAGCACTTTGGAGAGAAGTGGGCCATACTGCTTAGCATTTTTTGCCATGACTTAGGTCACGTAGCCACCTAGGTACGGTGGCTTAGTGGTTAGCACGTCCGCCTCACACCTCCAGGGTCCGGGGTTCGAATCCCACCGGGACCATGTGTGTGTGGAGTTTGCATGTTCTCCCTGTGTGTCGGGGGTTTCCTCCGGGTACTCCGGTTTCCTCCCCCAGTCCAAAGACATGCATGGTAGGCTGATTGGCGTGTCTAAAGTGTCTGTAATGTATGAATGTGTGTGAGAGTGTGTATGTGATTGTGCCCTGCGATGGACTGGCACCCTGTCCAGGGTGTACCCCGCCTTGTGCCCGGTGCTTCCTGGGATAGGCTCCAGGTTCCCTGTGACCCTGAAAAGGAGTAAGCGGTTGAAGATGGATGGATGGATGGACTCAGAGTGGTATTTGCTAGGATAATTATCTATCTGTTGTGTTCATGTGTGCTGTCAAATACAAGTATGTGATTATATTTTGTGCACTTTTAAAGCTACTTTACATAGTGCCTCCCATTACCTTCTTTGTTGATTGTCCACATTATTAATATTATTATTATTATTTGATCATATAATGTTATATTTCATGCATAGCTTTTGAGAAACTGACTATCTCTTGTGCAGGTGTCCAGTCATATCCAAGTGCTGGCAAGGAGGAAGGCTCGGGAGATACAGGTGAAACTGAAGGTAGTGGCTCCCCTGAGATGGATCCACCCATGAGCAAATTCTCACCACTTCTTCACATTAACTGTGTTCATAAGTTTGATTGCGTGCGTAGTTTTATTTTATGATGTGACATTTGATCACCCTCTGACCTCTAAGGACACATGGGTCAAGTTCATCGTCCTACAGTTTCGATCTTTCCTCTCATGCCTTCATGTCTTTTATTGCACAGTATAGTTCACTCACACTCCCACTGGCCGTCAGCCATCATAGCCCAGCTGTCAGAGTCCAGAGCTGGTCACAAGGCTGCCACTGACAGGCCTTTTAAATACATTTCTGAAACGGAGAACAGTGACAGACACACACACATGCCCATGCTACGTTGCACTGTTGGTCCGGTCTGGGAAGAATAATGCATTGGCTTGTCATGTTTCAAGGACTCTACAGCTCCTAAAACAGGGCATGGACAGCTCGTTTGAAATCTTTCTGCGCTTTACTCAATTAACGAATCTGTACTCATGTTGCAACTGATTCTGTAATGATTTAGTCGGTTTAGTCTTCTAGAGCCATAATTAATTAGCTGAGATTTCTACACATAGAGGTTCACACATAGCTATGGATGAGGATTTGCAGCTGGTTCAGAGACTGTGTTTTTCCACTTGATGTTTTCCAAGCTGGTCTGGGGTTTCATAATGCTGGAGCTTTGAGCTCTTAGTTTGACCTCCAGGAGTAACAGACAGCTTGTCAACACTAGCTGCAGTCTGGCAGGGGCATAAAGTTTAAATTCCTGCTCTGAAATTCCTGCTCACAGCAGGATTAGGACTGCTTCATTCAGGAAGAGAAACATACTCACAAACTTACTTTTGCTGTCTTGCAGAATTTTCACATATAAACAATTCATTTTTTATTTTCCTTATTATATTTACACTTGTGAGGCTGAGCCCAAGTCTAATGTAGCCACAAAAATAGAATACGCACATTGTATACAGCTAGGTGTATGGTTAAAATGTATTTAAAACAGACAGCAGAATAGAATTTTTGATGTACTGATATAGATTTCTAATTAATTTGCAACCAATTGGAGCTTTTTGCATAGATTCTTATTTAAATTATAATACTTGCACTAATTTAGATATGAATTAAGATTAATACAAGCTGTTTGGTTCCAGGCCAGCATTTGAGACTGATCCTAACATTACATTTGTTATGATACATTATGTTGACGGACATCTAGTGCCCTGGTAATGTCACTATTGTTTACTTTGTTTCTTGAAAGGACCAGGCAGCCAAAGACAAGGCCCTCCAGAGCATGGCCAACATGTCATCAGCACAGATCATCTCTCCTACTGCCTTCCAGAACAAAATGGCCCTGCAGAGCCTCTCACGGCCCGCGTACCCATCTGCTGGTGGGGTAGGTTAAGGCAGGGAATCGACTTCTAATTATATATTCAAACTATGTTTTTTTTTTTAAAAACAAAACAACAAATCTATGAGCTCTTTTAGTCCCCTAAATGTATGAGATATCACATGACTGATTTTTCTTCTTCAAGTTTTGGCATGGAGCACTTCAAGGTCAACCAGCACCTACAGAGGAGTAAGTCAAATTTTCCAGGTTCAACATTAGAACCAGCACATAGTGAAATCTGACACGCAGAACACGTTATGGGGCATTTTAAAACATTGTCTATGATTCTTGTGTCCATGCAGCATCAAACCATTTTCGCAGCAGAACTACATCATGCAAGCCACAGGTCCTTCCATCACAGGTCTGTCTGTCATTAATACTTATACTTCGTCTTATAAGGTGCAAAATGTAATCATAACTGGTCTGACAATGCCACCCCCCCCACCCCCCACCCGAAAAAAAAATGTTCCAGGTTACGAGAGTGCATCAGGTCTGTCTATGTCCTCTAGTGCCCCGCCTTGGCAGGGCAGAAGTATAGCTAGCTCTAAGTTGCGGATGTTGGAGTTCTCTGCCTTTCTGGAGCAACCACAAGACCCAGACAATGTGAGTCTATGAATTCAATTGATCAGACTGTGTAATATGTTTGTAATAAAGTGGAGTTTTCAAAGCTATACGATTCTTTTCACTGTATTAAGCCTTAGGTTGCTCTCTGTTCTTATTTGAGCAGTTCAACAAGCACTTGTTTGTGCACATTGGTCAGTCAAACCCAACATATTCTGACCCTTATTTGGAGGCTGTGGACATCCGGCAGATCTATGACAAATTCCCGGAGAAGAAAGGAGGTCTGAAGGAGCTGTTTGAGAAAGGACCAGCAAATGCGTTCTTCCTTGTCAAGTTCTGGGTAAGAGCTAAAAAAACAAAAACAAAACAAAACCTTAATGTGCCAATGACTCACCTCTCAATTGCTGTTGCTACCAAATCTGATTATCAGGTTATCAGATTTACAGAATGTATGAAAGGAAAGATTGTGATATCAGACATGAGAAACATGTGAACGTTATGACCACTTGTAATGGTCATGTCTGACAACCTCTGAGGGTATATATATATATATATATATATATATATACTGATTGTTGAACACATCTTAGCTCATATAGGAATGGTTGTGTGTTAGTGTTGAAGTATTTTCTTTACACTGGCCAAGCAGACAGTTGTCCAGAGGGCACAAAGAGAGGGAGGGTGGGATGTTATAGATCTCCAGGGCCTTGGCTTGGGAAGAGTGACAGCTTCTACTTTTTCAGTGGAGAAAGCTGAGCTTGGCCACCTGTCCCTCTCACTGTTACACCATCCTACAACACACGCACCCGCCTATTTATAGCGCCTTCATGCCTGTATAGATAGATAGATAGATAGATAGACAGACAGACAGACAGACAGACAGACAGACAGATAGATAGATAGATAGATATTGTCAGAGTTTGAGATAATAATAATAATAATAATAATAATAATAATAAGTCTTTATTTTATAAAGCGCCTTTAAAAGTAGCTTCTCAAAGCGCATAATGATGAGTTCATATAATCAACTCCTGATGATCCATTTACATGCACAGAAATTTTCCTGATTTGAATCTGTATGGAGGTATGCCTGACATACTTGTCTTACACTACATTTGGTAGCCAAATAGATATACAAAAGAGTTCACGACCTCATGAATGTCCTTTAGAAGGTCAGCACTGTTCAAAGTGTCTATTGTTGCTACATCAATATGGGGTCTGTTGTAGGAAGAGCGAGTGTGCAAAAAGACTACATGTGCACTACAAATATATATGTGGGGCCAAAATGCACAAGTCTAGTCTTATATCAAAGATTAGTCTGAAATGGACTTCCCATAGACTTTCAATAACACCCACTGATATTGTAATTTTTCATTTCACGCATGGCAACTTTTAAATTTTGTCTACAAAACCTTCTCTATAAAGTCTAAACCAATGAGCACTGTTCCATAAACTCATAAGTCTGGGTCATGACTTGGGTGTCCACGTGCACAGGTCGCCATGACAACACTGACAGGCCTCCTGCGGTACTCCAAAGCTATGGCATTCTAGATTAAATTTGCACACCGTCTATGACCACTGTCTCGCACTGCGCCCCGCGGCCATGTCCTAACAGATCACCTCACGCTTTTGAAGTGCCGCCGCAATCGGATTTGAGTCGGCCATGCTAAATTGTTACACAGGGAGCTGGGCAGCGTAACGCAATTTTGAACGTTGCGGGATGTTGATTGTAATCGGATGAATTCCCTCGCAGAAAGAGAGCGAGCATGGGTTCAGCTGAGAAATTAAGATAAATGAGGGAATAACCGAGTTCAAGGAATAGAGATGGAACAGCAGTGCAGGAAGGGGAAAGGTGTCAGGGGGATTTTAATGGGGCATTAAGAGGCAGGGAGCTAGAGGGGAAAAGGTGAACCTGCCTTGAGTGTGCTTATTTAAGAGCTAAGATGAGAACAGGGTTTGCTGTAGCCCAAACATCTGTGCAGGTCAGCCTATTGTTAGGATCTACATGGATCTGGGTCATTATTACACAAAAACTTGAAATCTGG
>JAFFST010046040.1:118559-123815 GCA_022414735.1 Noturus placidus | reverse complement strand
ACACACACACACACACACACGGCTCCAAGCAACAGTAAGTAATAGAGGTAAGTTGTAGTTTTTATTGCCAGTGTGTGAGTGAAGTTGCTGGCCCTGGGCTGTGTACACACTCGCCGTGTTTACTTCTTATATTACGCGCGATCCTGTGGGAGTTCTGACCCACTTACAGCCGCTGACCACAGGTACACATACAAGTGTCTGCAGTAGAGGGGAAATTGCTTTCTTAAAGAATCCTCACTGTTGTGCAAAGCAGAAGTCAGAAGTGAGAAAACATGACATTTTGCTGTTCGTTAGACGCGATACTGCGCGATACTGGTCTTTCCCGGACTTACCTTTTGAGAGAACTGTAACTGTGAGAGAATATCTTATAGCAACAGGTGTGGACTTCAGTGTTTTTTTTTTTTTTTTTTTTTAAACATGGCGAGTGAATATAACGAGCTATGATACGTCAACTTGGAGCCGTCACGTCAGGAGAGGCGGAGACGGACGCGAGTGCAGATGGCTTTAATACAAACGTCACCAAACACAAAACATGAACGTAGACCAGTGGGAAAAATCGCTACGGCTAGAAATAAACATAAAACAAAGTCTAAAAGCACAGCAGCAAGACAAACGCAATATGAAACTGTGGCTACGTAAACGTGATTTCAGGCGCAGGTGGTCATGTGACTGTGATGCAGTGAGGTGCAGTGGCTGCTGGGAACTGTAGTCCAGAGTTCCTCCTCTGATTATTACAGGACAAATACCACTTTCATGTTTAGTAGTATCTAATTGTCACTCTTTAACGTAGTTCGGTTAAATGGTGCATAATAAAACCTATTCAAAACAAATAATAATAATAAATATGAACATTAAACGTAAGGTAGAAGTCAGTGATAACAGCATCACCATGGTTACAGTGTATGCTTCACACGAGCTGCTTTTTTTCCCCCTTTCATCAGCACAAAAAGAAATCTCTGCAGCCAGTGTTTTTTTTCTTCTCACCTCTTAGTGTGAACACGGCCCTAATGACTAACCTACGTTAACCAGAAATGAGTGAAAACACC
Source organism: Noturus placidus (assembly GCA_022414735.1). Classification (NCBI taxonomy): domain Eukaryota; kingdom Metazoa; phylum Chordata; class Actinopteri; order Siluriformes; family Ictaluridae; genus Noturus; species Noturus placidus. The sequence goes on along the minus strand of JAFFST010046040.1, from coordinate 122,769 downwards.
AGACCCATCAAAGTGTCTCACATCCTTCACACGTAGACTGCCGAGTATCGCAAGAAGTGGTTTTTCTTTTCATTTAAAAGTATGACATGGCGCGGTAGTGCGCAGTGTAACCCTCAGCGCCGTGTGCGAGCGGACTGTGAGTCGCATCATTAATCGCACTAACTGCTCTACTGATCACGGCGGTTAAAGTTTATCCGTCGTCTCGGATCACGGAGGAGCAGTCGAGATCCGGAGATTAGGGCTGTCAAATTCCTTTACAGATACCATTTCGAGTCTAATTGCTTTTCTGATTTAAGTATTGAAATATTAATTATGCGATCATTTTATACTCCCAGAGCTAACATTAGGAGTTGTGTGAGAGTATGAGCTTGTAATTTAGAAATTGTGCAATTGTTAAGGGAACACACTTTCTTCAAGATGATTTGCTCATGACGTGGCATATTTGACAATGAGCGAGACACTTCAGTGTCATAGTAGTGTGTGTGTGTGTGTGTGTGTGTGTGTTTCCTAGGTAACACGTTTGCCAGTCGCTCAGTGTGAGAGGCATTCAGACTGTCATGCATGCCTCTCGGTCCGAGACCCCTACTGTGGATGGTGCTCACTAGAGGGCAGGTGAGCCTCCTGTCTTTTCTCTACCCCTCTCCTCTTTTCTCATATTATCCTCCTCTTCCTTCTCTTTCACCCGTCACGGCTCTTTTTTTTTTTTTTTTTTTTTTTCCACCTCTCCACTCTGTTGCTCTCAAAAACGCAGTCTTTATCCATAATGGATTCTCTAAAGCCATGTTTATGTGATCATGTTTTGCTTTTGCATATTAGCATAAATGATGTCCACTATTTAATTTAATTTAATTTAATTTATCAATTTGTATAGCGCTTTTTTACAATGGTACATTGTCTCAAAGCAGCTTTACAGAAATATCATTTTTACATTTACAAGCGACTTACTAATGAGACCACATTCACACACCAATGGTAGCAGAGCTGCATGCAAGGTGCTAGCTTGCCATCGGGGGCAACTTAGGGTTCAGTGTCTTGCCCAAGGACACTTCGGCATGGGATCACCCGGGCCGGGATTCGAACCGCCAACCCCACGGTTGGTGGATTAGTGGACAACCCGCTCTACCGACTGAGACACAGCCGCCTCAATTGATCTCATTAGTAAAGTAAGTGTGTGTGTGTGTGTGTGTTTTAGGTGTACACGGAAGCTAGAGTGTGCCCGGCATTCCCAGCCTCACCACTGGCTCTGGAGTTATGGTCATGATCGGCAGTGTGTGACCATCCAGAGTCTGGATCCAGCCATCCAGAGCCGGGAGGAGCAGACACAGGTACACACTCGCACCGCAGCTCAGAGGATCGCATGCAATACATTGTTCATAATCTGGAATGAATTAATTCTGATTGAAGATTCTGAACGGACTCTTTAAAGTGCACCTATTATGGGGTTTTTCAGATATTCCCTTTCATGTCGTGTGTTATAGAGCTGGTTGTGAATGTAAAAAGTTTTTAAAAAAATCAAAGCGCACAACGAATCGCAAAAGAAGGAAGCGGTTCTGAACAGCTGAAACGACTCGTTAGTGATTCCAGACTTTACTTCCTGTACTAACCTACGTAGATTTGTAACAAAAAGCCCCGCGTCCGGTCTTCATCGGCTGCTCGCTGACAGACGGAGCTGAAACTCGTCATGGTAGTGGGCGTTTCCTTGTTGAAACACGCCGACAGCGGTAGACCAATCACAACAGATTGGGAAATCTGGCCAATCAGACCAGAGTATGCTCTCTGAAAGGAGGAGTTTAGAACGAATCCTTTAGATCGGATCATTGAGCGAGTCGTTTGTGACACTGGGGGAGAAAAGGTAACGCTGCAGTTTAAATTATGAGCACGTTAAAGTGTTTGTTGATCTCGGATGCGTGTAAATCTCTCGTATGAGAGCTTTAAAACTAAATTAGGCACGTTTCAAAAGCATAATAGGCGCGCTTTAAAACCTACATGTTGTTTATCCAAGTAGCAGTGATTCAGTCTGTAAGCCAAGCGTTTAGTCACCGGTTGTATATATTATTTAAACATGACTCATGAAGGATGTCAGTCTGAGCAAAACACCCTTTAAATAATCTTAAAGGAGAACTCCACACTGAACTCCACACTAAACGTCTCTAAACGCCCCCTCCCCTTTTTTTTTTTTTGCTGTTGGAATAAGCTCCACTCTTCTGGGAAGGCTTTCCGCTAGATTTGTGTTGAGGCCAGCGCGAGGACGTCTGGGGTGCAGTTCGTCCCAAAGGGGCTCAGTGGGGTTGAGGGTAGGGCTCTGTGCAGGACGCTCGAGTTCTTCCACTCCAATCTTGGCAAACCATGTCTTCATGGAGCTCGCTTTGAGCACAGGGGCATCGTCATGCTGGAACAGGTTTGGGCCTGTGAAGGAAAATCGTAATGTGTGCATACAAAGACAGATTTTCCATACAATTGTGTGCTTCCAAGTTTGTGACAACAGTCTAGGGAAGAAGCAAATATGGGCGTGATGGTCAGGAGTCCAAAAGCTTTTGGAGATATAGTGTATCTTTTATATTGGAACTATTTGTAATGTGTTTAGTGTTGTTAGTTGATGCTGTATTTTCTGTTATTCCTCTGAGTTAATGTTGAGGCAGAGTGTCGTTTCAGCTAGTTAGAGATTTGCAAGATAACAAGAACGGACCTGAAACATGGCTGTTTATTATGTACGAGACATATTCTAGGATCACGCTTTTCCTTTCACCATTAGTGTTATTTTTTCCTTCTTAGTTCTCTATTCAAAAAGAGCTGGGTTTGTTCTGTTGTTTTGTTTTTTACCCTCGCTTCTCTTCGTACACACTGATCTCAGTGACTAAACATTATCTCCTGCCAAACGGCTGAATCGAACGAGTCGGATTATGGGTGTTGCTCAGTGGTTGGAGGCTGAACACGGACTCACGCTGGCGCCGTGTAGATAAGGTTAAACACTGCTGCATCATGGCACGGACTGCTACTAGGCCGTGAGTATCGGAAACACAAAACTGGCACTGCCTAGGCAGCTCGGTGTTGGCATTTCCATTCGCACAATCACGTAAAACGCTACTACAGCCAGTCCTTCAGGCCGTGCAGTAGAATAGTTTGTTTATCAGGGTAAGAACAGTCTGCTAGGCGTGCAGAGCGTCTGAAATGAACCCCTCAGAGGGGTTTGTACACTATTATTCCAGTTAATTCTACTACGCTGGGATTTCGAGGCGTGTACGTTGCGGCGTTGTAGTTAATGATATTAATGTGTTTGTTGGCAAAACCGTGATGGACGAGACTGACGGCGAAATAGCATGGTGCCTTTTAACACAGCAGGGACGTTGGTAGAAATGAGCGGGGCTGAGCGTGCCACTGAATGCATCCAGTCGCTGTTTACATGCTCTAAGTGTATAATAATGACAACCGTCACGTTTGATGGATGCCGCCACACTTAAAGCTCAGACCAGGTGGCCTACTCCTACTGTTTCACTCCACACTGAGCGTTCTGGCCTTGTATTGCACCGCAATCAATAGTGATTTGAACGTGAAAAAAACACGTGTATTGAAAACATCTCATAAAGTGGTGTAGAATTGTTGTTATTATTATTATTATTATTATTAATATAATTTTTTTTTAATGAAGGATCTGCGTACGGGGGTGCACGGTGGCTTAGTGGTTAGCACGTCCGCCTCGCACCTCCAGGGTCTGGGGTTCGAGTCCCGCCAGGGCCATGTGTGTGCGGAGTTTGCATGTTCTCCCCGTGTGTCGGGGGTTTCCTCCGGGTACTCCGGTTTCCTCCCCCAGTCCAAAGACATGCATGTTAGGCTGATTGGCGTGTCTAAAGTGTCCGTAGTGTATGAATGCGAGTGTGTGAGTGTGTATGTGATTGTACCCTGTGATGGACTGCACTCTGTCCAGGGTGTACCCCACCTTGTGCCCGATGCCTCCTGGGATAGGCTCCAGGTTCCCCGTGACCCTGAAAAGGAGTAAGCGGTTGAAGATGGATGGATGGATCTTCGTACGCTGCACGATGAATTTTTGACATGCGAAAGTGATGCCGTTAAAACGAATAACACTTAGAAAAAGAGGTCAGATTTCTCCCTGGCTTGTTTTTCATCGTTACAGATTCATTATGAGGCTCCAGTGAACGAATGAACGCGAATGAGACGCATAGCGTATCAGCAGTTAACGAGGAAAGTCGATTAA
>JAFFST010046040.1:108559-116059 GCA_022414735.1 Noturus placidus | reverse complement strand
TGTCGTGTTTTGCGAGCGATCTAAACTTGGACACGTCCGTGGTACGAAGTTCAATTAAATCCGCTCTCCTGCATTGGTGAATTCCCTTGACATTCAATTTCGAGTTTCGCATCTCGGCACGCGCACGTCGTCTCTACGGCGTGGAATAAATGACGCCGTATTTACGAAAATGCCCGAAAAGCATGCTTTTTAAAGAGTGTAAACCGTGTCAGTGTTTTGACCGGAGCCAGTAGTAATGAGCAGTTCTGGAATTAGTTGTCACAGTTGAGACAGTCTGACATGCAATCTGCCTCAGCACACCCCAATTTACTCATTACACACACCCAGCTGAATTCAGGAGCCTGACAACACACACTGAATATCTGAATATCTCGCGTCTGCGTGCCACCGTGGAAGCAGTCACAGTGGGGGGGGGAGGAATTCTGGGTATTCACTGAAAATAAATAAATAAAATACATCTCTGGCTCGATTTCTGCTTAGTATTCCCAGCTGCAGCCTTGGCAACGTTCTATACTATGAAAAAAAAACCGTTTCTTGCCTTCTTCTTTTCTCACAGGTTTCTTTCATGGTGCTGCCATTGCCAGCGCTGTCTGAGGACGAGTCTCTGTCTTGCGCTTTTGGAACTTTGCCCGCTGAACCTGCCATTGTGAATGGGAACAGAATCACCTGTCAATCACCGCCCCCTATACGCCTCCCTCCGAGTCCACCAGGCAGCGGTGAGTGTTTTTGATCATTGTGCTTACTTAGGAAATTTCAGCCTTCTGCCGGCCCGTGAACATGCAAATCCACGCCGGGGAATAATTTGGTTTTTTGTTTTGTTTTTGCTTTTTTTTTTTTTATTTTAAACAGGATATGCGGTGGAAATGGGGCATTTCCGTAGATAGAGGTCTAAATTTATGTTTAAAACAAATGTTCGCAACAGAAGCACTAACAAACCAACAACAACAACAAAAAAAAAACCACAACCTGCGATATCGCTCTGTAAATCTTAAACGGATTCCTCAGAGAAAAGAATTTCCAGAAGGCATGTTCAAGCAGTAAACATCCCAGGCTCGGATTTCACTGATAGAGTTTAGTAAACAGCGATTCCCTGCATGCCTGCAGACATCCGTATCATCGGTCTGAGATAAGGCTGATAGAACTCATGTTGACAGTCTGAAAAGGCGTCGTGCTTTTCTTTTTTTTTCTTTTTTCTTTCTTTCTTCCCCGCCCACACTTTTGACTCATCCACTCATTATGAAACCCGTCATCAGCTGTTAACCTAAGATGTATTAGGACGGCGAAGTGGTGGTGGTCTGAGATCAGAAATTCTGTCGGTTCTTTCAGTGATTGTGGTTTTGTGGACTGTTTTTGACTGTTTGATGTTCTCTCTCTCTCTCTTTACACCCACTCCCCCCAATTTAGATCACATGACTATCAGGTTAGCGTTGATGTTTGGAAACGTGACCGTCTCTGACATTAATATCACTTTCTACGACTGCAGGGCTGTGGGCCAGCTCAACGCTACCTCACCGTAAGCACACACATACCCACACACCCATTTACTCATAATAACCACGCTCTGATAATACTCGCACTCTATCCATCATTTGGATAGAGTGCGAGTGCAGGGTAGTGGAGGGGGGGGGCAATTGTGGTTTGGCGGTTGAGGCTCTGGGTTACTGATCAGAAGGTCGGGGGTTCAAGCCCCGGTGCTGCCACCGTCGGGCCCTTGAGCTAGACCCTTAACCCTCTCTGCTGTATCATGGCTGACCCTGCGCTCTGACCCCAACTTCCTGGCATGTTGGGGAATGCGAAGGGAAGAATTTTACTTGTGTCGTAATGCATATGTGATTAATAAAGACTCATTATCATCATCGCTTCTCGCATATGTGCAAATACCGCAGATCAGAATTCTGACCCGTTTGCCTGTACTGAGAAAAGAACATGAAAGTCAGTTATAGTTATATAATAGTTCTGAAGAAAGTCTGAGGAATAATTATTGCATTTCAACCCACCCTGAAGATATACAACTGCACAGAACGTTGCAATAAATCGACAATGCAGATAATGACACATTTTCCTTTTGTTTGTTTGTTTGTTTATTTATTTATTTATTTATTTTAAAGCAATCATGTTTTTCAATTGAGGAATTAAAATGAAACACGGATACACCTCACCGCTCCTCAGCTTGTGGTGCTTCCCATACTCACCAGGTGTCCTTGTGGGTTCTCTCCGTGTGCTACTCTTAAAAACATGCCAGCAGGGTTGGCTTGGTGATTTTTTTTTAAATTGTGCACGAGTGTGTGAATGGGTGCGTGGTGGACTTGGAGTTCTCGTCTAGGAGGTGTTCCCGCATCACACCCAGTGTACCTGGGATAAGCTCCGGATCCACCATGACCCACACAATTTTTTTTTTCTCAGTACAGGAAGATTAGGCTGAAAAAATAACGTATTATGCTCTCTAAATGAACAGGGGAGTGAACAGCTCTGGACTAAGTAATCAATTAGTAGGAAATGAACGGGAACAGATCGTACTAACTGTCCTTGCCATGTATTCGTGCGTATCGCGTATCAGATCTCCAGTATTCAATGATGTCCTAGAGGTAAATTGGATCAGATTTAGCTCTGAAAGAGTAAATATGACTCGGGGAGTTTATTTGACACCAGTCATTATCTCGTGTTTAAATGCGTAATGGGATAGCCGGTGCCGCGGGTGCGACGACGCGCGTCTGTATGTAAATGGGATCGCTGTCCTCTCGCTTCAGGTGCATGACAGATGTTGGCGAGTGTGTGCGTGTAATATCATCCGTCTTGCTGCAGGTGCATGGCGTGTGTGAGCAGCGAGTGGCCGTGCCACTGGTGCGCTCGAGATGAACTGTGCACTCACAACCACAGCTGCCCGCAGCAACACATCATCTACAACAGCAGAGTAAGATTCCTTTTTGTCTTGCTCTGTGTCTGGCTCTGTCTATCACCTTTAGATTTTTATTTTTATTTTTTTTGGGGGGGGAGGAACCCCCTCTTCCTGTTACTTCCTTCCTGTGTCTTTCTTTTCTGTTTTACAAGTACAGCTTATTGAATACAGCATTAGGCAAAGGTGGGAAAAAATAGTTCAAAAGTGTACTGTTATTTAAAATAAATCCATAAATACAGTCTCGATCAGAAGTAAAATTGCTCATCCAGATAATTACTTGTGCTCGAAGGAATCCAGTAAAAACCTGACCGCAATGTTTTTCGCTCCACAGACGAGTCAGAGTATTATATAGCAGGTTTTTTTTATTACATTCTAAAGGGCAAATACTTTTCAGCATGCAGCCAGGAACGTCTCTAGTGAGTCAATTAGTTTGTTTCTTCCATAAAACAATCTGACATCCGCCACTGTTGACTGAACATAACCGTTTTTAAGGTGTGACCTGATCCTGAGTGGAGAGAGAGAGAGAGTGTGCGAGAGAGAGAGAGAGAGTGTGCGAGAGAGAGAGTGTGCGAGAGAGAGAGTGTGCGAGAGAGAGAGTGTGAGAGAGAGAGAGTGTGTGCGAGAGAGAGAGAGAGAGAGTGTGCGAGAGAGAGAGAGAGAGTGTGCGAGAGAGAGAGTGTGCGAGAGAGAGATTGTGCGAGAGAGAGAGTGCGTGAGTGCGATCGAGAGTGCGTTCGAGAGTGCGCGCGAGCGAGAGAGAGAGAGTGCGTGCGTGTGAGCGAGTGAGGGTGCGTGCGAGCGAGCGAGAGTGTGTGTGAGAGAGTGTGTGTGAGAGAGAGTGTGTGTGAGAGAGTGTGTGTGAGAGAGTGTGTGTGAGAGAGTGTGAGGCAGGCAGCAGGGAAATGAATCAACTATTGCAGTGGTTCTCAACCAGAAGGGTGTGCAATCCTGGGGGGCGTGGATAGTTTGGGAGGTGGGCGCAAATTACTTTCAAGAAAAAAAAACCAGACAGGGCATCGTTTGTGCACTCGGTGTATTTTATTGCTTTTAAATAGAATGTGCATAAATGGGAAAAACCCCGCGTCTCCTCCCTCTGCATTTTCTTTTTGCTGGGGAGAGGCGGAGCTTATCGGCCTTTTATCTAGCGGTCAGTGCAGACCAGTGTTGCCAACTTACCGACTTTTCAGACCCCCTAAGCGCCTTTTTTTTTGGCCACATGATCAGGGAGGCTGGTGAGTGTGTGTGGGGGGGCTTGAGTTACAAACGGTTACAAAACCAGCAGGATGTCACTGGGATATAAAAACAAGTCAAACATGGAGGTATCAGACGTACCAGAGTAATTCATAAATGTGCCCCATTTAAACTACTTTTACTAGTTTCATTTATTTTAAAACATTAATAGAGTAATAGCCTAGGCGTAACATAACAGATCGTGTTTCAGATCTATAAAAAAAGCCTTTTTATTTGCATTGCAATGCATTGTTATTGTATATACTTTCTAAATGGTCTAACTGTTAGATAACTCCTTTTTTATACACTGGAATTTAAAAAAGTCTTTATTTATTTATTTATTGTACTGTTTTTCTTTTGTATTGATTCTTAAAATCCTAAGCAGACAAAATATTGAATATGTGCCGTGTTTTGTAACCTGATCATATATTGCCATATTGCCTGGTTAAACCCCTCCCATGTGGTTTTCGTCTGTAGGTGTTATTACTATGACTCATCCCAAGTATTTCACTGTAGCTTACACACACACACACACACACACACACTGTGCCATGTTAATGCTCCCTTTAGTGAATCCAACTTCGGCAATCTCTTACTCATGACCCATCGTATTATTTTATAGGACCAAGGAGTCGGATCATATAGCTGATGGAAAATGGCGTCTGGGCTGGGGTCTATAACTCGTTCTAGTTCTAGATCCATAGATTACTTTTGATTGTGAATCAATGGTGAACAAACTCTAACGCTGTGTTATGGTGTGTGTGTGTGTGTGTGTGTGTGTGTGTGTGTGCAAACAGGAGAAGTCAGAACCGCACGGCGCAGATGCATGCCCTTGCGTTTGGGCTTTGGAAAGTTCCACTCTGATTCCGGTTGGAGTTGACACACAGCTGTCACTACAAGGCAAAAACCTGGACATATTTAAGGTTCTAAAGCACTCCTGTCGATTTTATGTTTCTTCTCGTCGTGCTCTCGCTTTAAGAAACCCTGGCGCTGTTGGCGCCGTGATTATCTCGCAGTCTCTGTTTTTGTTTTAAAAAGACCATTATGTGCCGGCTGTTTGAAAGGCCACTGAGGTTATGAGTCATGATATTATTGTCAGACTCAGGAGAGAGAACCTGTTATTGGATTGCGAGAATGAGTCGTGTCTGTGCGTGCAGGGCGACGAGGATTACGAGTGTGTGGTGGTAATCGAGGGCCAGGAGACGCTATTACACGCCACCCTGGACAGGAGCAAAGAGACGGGCACACACGTGTTCAAGTGCGACACTCATAAGGTACCAGCATCGATAAAAGCGCCTTTCATTTCCTCTCTCCTGCGTCACACTCGGTAACCTGCGCCAGAAGGGTGTTTACGCAGCAGGGAGGCGGCATTGCGTTGCATTTACTCTTATAATTACCGCAGCCTTTTAAAAGTTACAGCAAAATTGCATTTTGGGTTTTATTTAGTACGGCCCTGACTTAAGATGTATTACACGTTTCCTAAAAGACAAAACAATCGCAATTTGCTTTCATTAGTTCATCATCTTGCTCAAAAGTTTACACCCCCCTGGTTCTTAATGCGTCGTGTTGCCTTCTTGAGCGTCGGTGAACGTTTGCACCTTCTGTAAACGAGTCCCTCGGTGTGAAAAGACTGATCTAAACATCATATAGCAGCTGTCGGAAAGGGCCCAAATATGTAGACGTAAAGAATGTGTAGGACGTGGAGGATTTCTCTGAAGAACAGTGGGCAAGAAGAACTGCCCAGGGCAAATAAGGGACTCGTGAAGAACTCTCGCAGCACATTAACACAGAATAAAGTTTTGAAACTTTTGAAGGGGTTCGTTTGTTTCAATTCAGTTCATTTTGTGACTCGTGGACTAATACGTATACGTCTGTTGTGTGAAATCGCTTATTCTGGGCAGCACTAAATAAACAATTAAATGCAATTTTGCAGATTGTGCAAGGCGTATGTAAACTTATGGCCTCAGCTGGAGATTGGGTGAACGCTTCAGAGCCTGAGGCTGACAATTTTATGAGAAAATCAGGCATCCCTGGCATAAATAGATAAATAAATAAATATATAAATACCTTTAGCCTCTAAGTTGTCGGAATAATAAGTACATAATGCAGGGGTTGTCATCTGTAGCTTCTGTACGCAGTTGTGTGCATTTATATAAATTATTTATCTGAAGAACGCGACTCGGACCAGAGACCAGCGCTAGCTCTATAGTGCTAGAGTGCGTTCGGCCTGAAAGTGGAGAGTTTTTATAGGAAGAGATGAAAACTAAAAAGTCGACATTTATTCTCCTGGCATGGAATTCAAAATAGTTTGTCTCATTTGTTCAGTCTGTGGCACTTGGGGGGGGGGGGGGGGAGTAATGAGATATAAGCACTTTAAATCTGACCATGTGACTAAATGCATTAGTTTAATTAATTAATTAATTTCACTTTCTCACTTTTACTCTAAATTTTAAGACCATGTACGTGTTCTTTTTTTGTTTTGGGGAATTCATCATAATTCATAATCATAATTTAATGACTTTTCTTTATTGTGTGTGTGTGTGTGTGTGTGTGTGTGTGTGTGTGTGTAGTTTCAGTACACAGTAAAACAGATGGAGTATTTGGCTCCAGTGTACCTACAGAGAGGCACTCGGCGTATCGACGCCGCTCCACACCTCCGCTGTAAGTACACTGACCAGTGATGTGCACACACCCTCGCATGATTCACACACTGCTGCCGTACACGGCCTCACATCCTGATCTTTGATCTGTTTCCAGTTCTACATTGCCCAACAATCTTATTTGCAAAGGGCCCCCGTGTGGCCGCAGGTTTCCGGTGCGGCTACACGCCCGATTGTTTAATCAAATGAGTATACAGTGTGGCTGGAATGAAAACCGAAAGACTGGTGACCTCTACAGTACAGCATCACACTCACAACGGACATCACTGGCCGATCGTGGAATAAGAAGTTAAATAAATAAGTTAAAGAACGTTTATTGAGTTACATTTTTATAATCTTGCAACTTATCGGCACTGTGCCAAGTAAAGAAAGCAATGTTAAGCTTCTCCCACACAAACAAGATCAGCAGGACACCAGCTGTTAATCATAATCACATTAATCCCACAGAAGTACATTCAGTTCTTTCCTCACATCAAGCGAACGAGATTACTCAAATCCGTGTAGCGGTTTTATTTTTGCCGGACACGTTTAACCGCAAGGTGACCCGTGTAACGAGCAGCAGAGTTATACGACGTCTTTGAGCTGCTTTAGTTTGATTGGTTTTTGAAAGCATTTCCAAACACTTATGAGAAGAGCAGCACGCGGACACATCAAAGCCAGAGTCGGACGGGCTACAACAGCAGAAGACGGCTGTTGGGCGGCTGTGGCTCAGTC
>JAFFST010046040.1:89228-108535 GCA_022414735.1 Noturus placidus | reverse complement strand
AGGAGTGTGCTCTCATTTGTAAGTCGCTTGTAAATGTAAAATGATATTTCTGTAAAGCTGCTTTGAGACAATGTCCATTGTAAAAAGCGCTACACAAATTGATCAATTATTATTAATAGAAGATCACATCGGGTTCCACATCTGTCAGCCACGAACAAGAATCTGAGGCTCTCATGGGCGCAGACACACCCATTTAAAAAAAAAAAAAATTTTTTTTGGTTGCATTTTTGACTACTGCCACATGATTGGCTGATTGATATAAATGCAGGAATGTGAAGGTGTTCCTAATAAAGTGTGCACTTGTGAGTGTGCATACCAATAGAACATCTTTTTGTTTTGTGAAAGTAACTGGTAAGTGTTTTTAAAAAAAATAAATAAATTCTGGTTCTTGAACGAGAAAAGAAACACCGGTGGCCACTAGCATACTGAGCCTGTTTATCTGCTGAATAAAAAGCATGTAATCTTCATGTCCCAGGGCTACTGATTTGTCCACTTACTCGAGGCTGAAGCTGCACATGGCAATTATCCCGCTAACTCTAGCTTCAGAATGAAATGGCGACTCTAGTTTGTGTACATCATTACTACTCGCGCACCAAAATGCACGTTGCAGGCAGCATCTCGTATTGATTTTCACACTCTACATTTATCGCCGTCTGATCTCTGACCCCTAAGTATTGCTGGCGTATTTTTTTTCGACCGCATCGCTCCCTGCTCTTGCTCTGAATACATTCGTGGGGTTACTAATGCATTGGCTTGGGGTGTGTGTGTGTGTGTGTGTGTGTGAACACAGTGCAGCTGTATAACTGCTCGGTGGGTCAGACAGACTGCAGTCAGTGCCGTGCCGTACCGGAGCAGTACGGCTGTGTGTGGTGTGGAGGAGAAAGTCCACGCTGTGTGTTTCACAAGTCCTGCTCCAGAACTACTGAAGAAGCCTGTCCTCCACCGCTCGTTACTGAGGTGCAGTACTAACGCGCACACACACACACACACACACACACACACACACACACACACACAAAGAGGGAATGAATTCAGACACAGAAAATGTAAAAGCTGTTCATTAAAAGAAATAAATAAAGTATTTACAGTGTTCGAATGATCTAGTTGCCAGATAATCTCTCGGCTCGCCTGACACCACGAACAACGCATCACTTTTCAGTCTGGTTCATAAATTAGGCAAGGACAACCCCGTAGACACTTAAGATTATATCTGTAAGACTAGATAGCAGTAATGCTGCTATGATTATTGAATTTTTATATGATTGGGGAGGTGATTGAGACGCGAAGCACTGTCACAGTCTCTCTGTCTCTCTCCGTCTGTCTCTCTCCGACTGACTATAGCTGAAAAATAACAAGCACTGACAGCAGCGTTCGATTAGATGTGATGCATGTCCGCTAGTATGTGCTGCAATATAGTAGCTTTTTAACAGCGCTACACAAACACACACACACATGTATACAGGAGCTTGAATTATTGGCACCTTTAGTAAAGATGGGTCAAAAAACACCCAAACCAACACTACATACACACTGCAGTAAGACAATTTTCAGTTGTTATTAGATATTTGTGCGTGTGTGTGTGTGTGTGTATGTATGTGTATATATATATATATGTGTGTGTGTGTGTGTGTATGTATGTATGTGTGTATATATATATATATATATATATAATATAATTATATTTTTTTGTGTGTGTGTTGTGTTCAGGTGTGGCCGCTGACAGGACCGTTGGAGGGAGGGATTGTCCTCACTATCCTGGGCTCCAACTTGGGTCAGCGTTACGAGGATATTGAGAATGGAGTCACGGTGTCTGGGGTCACCTGCAAGCCGCTGCGCAACGCTTACCTTATATCAACCCGGTATACACAACCTCGGACACACTGCCATTAACCAGTGCTGTGTTTTTATGTCTTTCTTTCTTTATTTTTATAATAAAATGTCGATTTTAAAAATGCCATGTAGTGACATACTCCTCTTGTAGAGGTGGAATGGAAATCGACTTATCGGACCTTTTCAATCGGTGTAAACAAACGAATCATTTCATCGCCGCACGTCCGTTAGAAGGTTAGTCAGGACGCTGTTGGGTTTCTGTGTGTAGAGTATGGCGACTCTGCTGGCTGTTTAACTGCTGGTGAGCAGGGTGATGGGAAAAGGGGACAGCACCGTTAAAGCGTTATTATTATAAAACTCGGTATACAAAGTGCCACGGTAAAGTGATACAGATTAAACCTCTCAGGCTAGGTAAAAAAAAAATACTTGTGAAAAACTGCAAATCCTTTAAGCCCTGAGTGTCTACTTTCATATGAGCCGTTAAGCACTACTGTGGAGTGTGACATCACACACAAATTCAATACTGAAAATGGGGTACCCACAAAACAGGTAGAAATCCCATTTTTAGGCCTCTGGTGAAAAGAGAGGAGTATATTTATTTTTGTTTACTTATGTGTTTATAACAAAAATATGTTATAATTATGTAGCTCCTTTTAAACACCCAAGGTTGCCTCAAACCTTAGAATGATCTGGAAATCCTCTCTTAATGCATATAATCCAATAATACCTGGAGGAAACGTTGGGCTGTGTGTGAGAGAATCCTTCATATGTGACAGATAAATCAATCCGTTTAATTGGATGTGGGTTCATGTTATGCATATGCATGGTACTCATTCGTGTGTGTGTGTGTGTGTGTGTGTGTGTGTGTGTGTGTGTGTGTGTGTGTTTCAGCATTATGTGTGAGCTTCAGCCGTCCACGAATGTGACCGCAGGGCCTGTTGTGGTAACCGTGGAGAGCTCAGAGGAGCCGGGTCAATCCCTGCAGACATTCACCTACCAGAACCCCAAACTGGGCCGCATTGTACCCAGTAAAGGCCCCATGTCGGGAGGCACCAGACTGACCGTGCATGGTGCTCAGCTCCTCACAGGGCAAGACACTGACCTGCGGGCATTCGTGGGCTCACAGCCTTGTCACATGTGAGTCCCTTCATTAAACTTGTCATTAAAAAGTAACATGCATGTGTCCATAGGCTGACTTTAAATATTTGCATATTTTCAAGTTGACAATAAAATAAGCTCTCGTATTTGTTTGTTTGTTTGTTTGTATATGTGTGTTTGTTTGGTTTGCTTTTACAGTGTGGATGCAGTGAGTGACACGCAGCTGGTCTGCCGCACCAGCCACTCGAACCAGACCGCAGAAGTACCTGTCCGAGTGCAGTTTGGAACAGCAGAGAGGACTGTGGGTAAAATCCTCTTTCACTATCTAGAAGATCCGGTGATCACTGACGCAACTCCTACCGAGAGCTTCTATGGGTGTGTTTAATTCCATAAAATATAATATTAAGAATTTATTGGTCATCCATGTAGTAAATAAAAGAGTTAAAAAGAATTTTTGGCTATTTGTGTGTAAATACCACTGCTTCTTTTAGGCTTCACCATGAAGTGAGAAACTCTTAAATCTTCCACATGTTTATAGGGGTGGGCGTATTCTAATGGTAACTGGCCAGAACCTGGATGTGGTCCAGCAGCCGATGATGTCTATTCGGTACGAGACCAAGGTCAGGAGACGCCGATACAGTCATGTGTCAGCCCGGAACATTCCTTTCGACAGCACCATGACCACGGTACAGCGCTCTTCATGAATGTGTGGAATGTCCAGTGTTGGAAAAATGCAAATAGACTGAAGTTCAGACACACACACACACACACACACACACTTCCTTTTACTCTTTAGTAGTATGATGTCATCATGGAGGAGTGGAAGAGGATTCCAGTGGTAACCTGTGAAGCTCTGGTGAACTCCATGCCCAAGAGTGTTAAGGCAGTGCTGGAAAATAATGATGTCCACACAAAATATTGACACTTTGGGCCCAATTTGGACATTTTCACTTAGGGGTGCACTCACTTTTGTTGCCAGCGGTTTAGACATTAATGTCTGTGTGTTGAGTTATTTTGAGGGGACAGTAAATTTACACTGTTACACAAGCTGTACACTCACTACTTTACATTGTAGCACAGTGTCATTTCTTCAGTGTTGTACATGACAAGATATCATCACATATTTACACACATGTCAGGGGTGTACTTACTTTTGTGAGATACTGTTTGTAAGTGCAGACCATTTATATTTTGCTAAGACCAAGATAAAAATACTTCTACCCTGAGGTTGTGTATGTGCTAGATAGCACGTTTTTTCCAGATCTCTGTTCAGGAGCCCTGTGATGTAGCATTAGCAGCAGTTAGAAAATATACAATAGTCTTCATCCTCCCTAGCTGATAGCTGTTACATGATAAGAGAGAGGAAATAATAATAAGTTTATTTTATATAGCACTTTTCTCAGACCCATTGTCTCCCTATTTCAGTCTGGCTCTATATAATCCCTTTGTCATTTTCTTCTCTCTCTCTCTCTCTCTGTCTCTGTCTCTGTCTGTCTCTCTCTCAGAACAAGACCCCCTGTGTAAACGTTAGCTCTGAGCACATGAGTTGTCTGAGTCCTCAAGTGCCAAAGGACTCTCGTGTCGTGAGAGTTTGGTTCGAGATGGACAACGTGCATTTGGATTTTGAGAGTATCAAGGGCACAGGATTTACATACCATCCAGACCCACAGTTATACGACCTGAACCGCGAGGACCGGACCTTGCCTATCCGCTTCAAGCCTGGAGGAGTGCTCGCTGTGGAGGTGAGAGCAAAAAAAAAAAAAACCACTACAATTACCTTACGTTAGAATTTATTCATTTTCATTTATTAATACATTTCACATTCATTATTAAGAATACATGCAAACGTCCCTAATCCATATCTTGGTAAATTTGAAACGTTTAAAAAAAAAAAAAAAAAAAGCATAAAGACATTATATTGCAGTTACTTAATTTCATTAGTAGCGTCATTTGGAGAGCTTTCCTGTCACTTGCTCATTTAATCTTCAGCAGCTCCCTTCATTCTTTTACTTAATGAAATTAAAAGAGGCTTTTTAATTAAAGAAAGCTTTGTTCAGTCGGGTCTCCTGATGGGTTGTCGTGTTGATGAATGCACGACTCGATCAATCATTTTCAAGCTTTCCCAATCCATGCCATTTTTCTTCTTTTTTTTCTTTTCTTTTCTTTTCTTTTATACAGGGATTTATATATTTTTTTTATCCGAAGCCACTAAAGAAATGCTGCGCATACGAAAAGCAGAAAGTGACACCCGAGAGGTAATTCATTTTAAGAACCTGCAGTTCATATGAACTGCAAAATATTCTTAACAAAAAAAAAAAAAAAAACCATAACAACTCTCAGTAGGACACTTTGAAGATATTAACCGTGATTAATGTTTCTAATATCAATATTTAACCTAGTCATGCATTTTTAATAATGAGAGGGATGTTGGCTAAATGTTCAGTCTCTGATATATCAGTGTTCATGTATCATGTTGTGATATAGGACTGTGTGCACACTGCATAGCGAGACCAGAGAGCGCGGGACACTTTGAAAACTGTTTACCAACATCGTTTATCTCGAAGGGACTGTCTGCTTGTACTGATTTGTTCAGTTCAGTACGTCTAATTCATGCGGCACCCGTCATTCTTTAATCTGATCCTTGTGAGTGTAATGCATGTCAGCCTGCTAATGACAGTTTATGGCGTTCTTATATATAATAATAATAATTAATCAATTTGTATAGCGCTTTGTACAATGGATATTGTCTCAAAGCAGCTTTACAGAAATGTCTTTTTTTTTTTTTTACATTTACAAGCGACTTACAAATGAGACACACTCACACACCAATGGTAACAGAGCTGCCATGCAAGGGTTCGGTGTCTTGCCCAAGGACACTTTGGCATGGGATCACCCGGGCCGGGATTCGAACCACCATCCCTACGATTAGTGGATTAGTGGACAACCCGCAACCCGCTCTACCGACTGAGCCACTCGACTGAATTGCCTCGGCAGTTCATATTTGCTTTGAACAATTCTTAGTAGGTTCTGGGGTGACTGTGGAGTTTTGCATGTGCTCTTCATGTCCATGTGGGTTTGCTCTGGGTTCTCCGGTTTCCTCCAGTCTCCCAAAATCATGGGTGGATCAGCTATGGTCAATTTCAAGTCAAATAAATAATGAAGCAACAAATTGTACTGAAATAAATGAATAAAATAATTAAATGTTTAATAGAATTGATAGAAAGAAGAAAATAACAGCAATATTTCCCCAAGCATTCTAAATGAGCTATTTCGACGACGCCACGGTCGAGCCACGGTCGAGTTTCTATGCCGCGACACTGAATAATGATGACGCCGTACGCTTGGTGAGAAAATAACAGGAATTCCATTCTCACCGTTGTTATTACATCCACATATTGGATATCTTATTTAATCTAGGACCACATATGAATGTGGCTCAAATTTAATTGAAATGCTATAGGTCTGACGGCAAAAAAAAAAAATCAGATAAGTATCATATTAAGCCAAAAAAAAATCTAATTCTTGCCAGTTTTTACTCTGTTATGAACATATCTTCAGTCTGACATGCATCGTCTGTGGTTTTTTACCGTACAGGGGAAAGGTCTAACTCTGGCCATGACTAAAGATGAGGTGGTGGCTTGGCTCGGAGACAAGATATGTGATGTGAAGACTCTGGACGATACTCACCTGTACTGTGAACCTCCAGAGGAGCAGCCGCTCAGTTTGGACCATGAAAACCTGCCCACTCTGAAGGTCAGTGTGTTAGACTTGGATGCCATAGAAAACACTAAACTGCGTTTGGTGGGCGTGGCCACTTGGAGTGCTTAGATAGAAATGAGAACGGGTGCATGGTGTCTAATTAACGTGTTTCGCACGTGACAGACTGTTGGCAAATGGGCAGATCTGGAAAGTTTTGAGATCTCATCAGTTCGTAGACCAGCACTAACTCTTAATCCTTTTAAAGGGCGCCATTACGTTTTCCCTAATTTAATGGGCCATCTTATTTGTATTATATATATAGTATGGATTTGTTTTGAATTTCCATTAAATTCACGTGTGTAATTGAAATAAATAAAGAAAGAAAGAAAGAAATAAAATAAACTTGACACCGTAACCTGTGTATAAAACTGCATTAACTCCTCAGCAGTAGTCAGTCTCCTTATACGCTGACCTACGTAAATGCACGAGCTCTCGTAGGACGTGAACTTTCATAAATAGCATGTTCTTTGTGTGAAATGCTACTTTGAATGATCTACGAGTACATTTGTTCGTATCCGTCTCGACAGATGAGGCCCATTATGTGTATTTGAACTCATCACAGGACCTAGAGAGAGCATGGCAGAGAAGGCTGACTGATATTCTAGCATCTGATGCCACAGGATGCCTGTGAAAAGGAACCCATGGCCAAAAAGCGACGGTTGACTGAAATCCGAATCGTTTCAGTAAATTCATAATAATGTGACTTGGCAGGCAGTGTGCTCGCAAAAATGGCTCCTTTTGGCCATTTAGCATAATAAGTATCTGAAAGCGCTGCCTGTGCAGTGTCTCCTGTGCTGTTTGTGCTTAAAATAACACCAGCTTTTTACAGTCGTTAAATAGCATGTGCGATCACATAGTCACTATAATTACCGTCAGCCTTGATAAATGGGTGGTTCATTGCAATAATCTCTGCCTGGTATTTTGCACTCGTGTAAATGCATATGCAATGAGAAAGTAGTGCCCTCCTCTTTGATCTTAATGGGCACTAAAAGCCACTTTAATCTGCTTAGTCAATTGTGACGGTTTTTAATGCTAAAATCACGCAGCAATTGCACAAAACCTGTGTGTTTGAATCGACCACTCGTGTAACGTATAAGGGAAATAACGAGCTGAACAGTACGACTGATGAAATTAAATGACATTTCCTCAATCCTTAATGTGCCTTTATATGTATCCATGCACACTCGTATACTCATGTGCTTTGTGTGTGTATTAGGGGTGTAAGTCTGAAGTAGGCATGGGAATATGAACATGGTGTGTGAACTCTAGCTCTGATAGTTCCTCAACCTCAAGTTCATCACTCGGGTCTTTTTTTAACTCCCTCTTACACGTTTTATTTTTGAATCCCGGGACCAGGCAGTTATTAAGGACGAATGAATGTAAACCGTACTTTACTAAACGTGACCTTTGTCCAGCAAGCGTCATGTCTTAATGCTCAGTCGCATTCATTCATTGAGTTGCCTATTGATATTTACATGCCTAGTGTGTGTATGCGTCTGTCTCTCAGGTGTTAATGGGGCAGTTGGTGTTTAACCTGGGCACAGTGGAGTATGACATGGGCACTCATACGCCCGTGCCTCTGGAGGCTCAGGTCGGGCTGGCAGCCGGAGCAGCCGTGGTCGTGCTCATCGTCCTTGTCATCATCCTCATGTACAGGTACGCCCCTTAATCATAAAGAATTGAATGTTTGTATGCAGAGATTTTCCCATATACAGGATCGGGCAGTTCCTCACCAAATTGAAGTTCTTGACAGACGCTTTAAACTTATAAATGAGGAATTGCCCGTTTCTGTTTTATGTATGCACTCAAATCCATTTATCTTGTGTTTATGTGTATTCTGCTGTGATGAATGATTTGTGTACAGGAGGAAGAGTAAGCAAGCAATGAGGGACTACAAGAAGGTTCTGGTCCAACTGGAAACTCTAGAGATCAATGTTGGAGACCAGTGCAGGAAGGAGTTCACAGGTGTGGTTTTGTTTTTTTCATCTCCTGCCTTTTATATTACACACACACGAAGGAGTTACGGAGGATTAACGGAAAGCCTGTTGCGTGTTTTTCTCTTTCAAACTCAGATCTGATGACTGAGATGATGGATTTAAGCAGCGATGTCGGCGGGCCAGGCATACCATTCCTGGATTATCGCACATACGCAGAACGTATTTTCTTCCCCGGTCAGAGAGGGGCGCCACTGAGCCAGAACCTGGACCTGCCAGAATCTCGCAGACAGACAGTCGAGCAAGGCCTGGGCCAACTCAACAACCTGCTCAACAACAGACTCTTCCTCACACGAGTTAGTGAAACACCTCTTCTCTTCTGAAAGCACATTAGACCCGTTTTGTCTCCAGTCGAAGGTGCTGTAGGTCTGAGGCAGTGGTACTCATTTGTTTCTCATTTCTGCTACAAGTATGAGTCCAAGTGAAGCCACAGCCATACACAGCAGTGTGTCCCAGCTGTTCATGCTTTTAATGAGATATTGTGTAATAAGTGGATACCTAGAATACAGGTCAGACTGGATAGTAAGAACCTTGATGGAAAAAACCCCACTGGGCTACATTTTATTCTAATATACTTCACATAAAGGAACAAGTAAGATGATTGACTGTATTGAAATGGACATAATTATTCCAGATGCGGAATAAACGGAATATTTAGACACTTTTAATCAAGAAGGAGTCGATTTAGAACCAACTAACGTGTCATCTATACACCCAAGTGTTTAGCCGACTCCATATATAATGTCCAGAGTCCACATGAGTCCACATTAATCAATCATAAATATGTCAATCACCCCAAATGTCAAAATTTGAAGTTGTTTAAATGTATCCCGGACTGTTATTAGGTCAATTATCCATTAAACACATCAACTTACAGCAGTAATTAAAAATAACTCCCTAAAGAAGCAAACATGGTTAGGTGTAAATGAGAGAATTTTATCTACTGAACATTTGACTGAAATTGCTCGAAAGTTGCCTCTTAAGTGTTCAGCCCAAGGCTACATTATAATGAAAGTGCATTGGCTTGACACGGTGTACCTGCTGCGACTGTGTATTGACGTTTTAAACATACTTTGGCATTTATCCTAGAATGACCAGTTACCGCATTGGCTAATCACATGACTTCATCTTAAATTGTTCAATTGTGCTGGTGTTGTGTTTTTTTTTTTTTGTTTGTTTGTTTACACCATACTTAAACAAGCCACGAGTTCATACTGTTATTACAAACGTCTGTTCTGACAAATTATACAGCATAACTTAGTGAAGAGTTTAACTCGAGTTAAAGGAAGATTTGCGTCAGCTTCACTATTTTTGGTCATGGATGGTGAGGCAGGAGAAATCATTTTAGAGCATTTAGGCAAGTAAATGCAGAAACCCAAGAACGGCAGTACAGATTTCTGTGTAGTGTTTTTTTAAAGGAAATGGTCTGTTTTTGTAGTTTATCCACACCCTGGAGGAGCAGCAGAACTTCTCGCAGCGGGACCGCGGCTACGTGGCATCGCTGCTGACTATGGCACTCCACGATAAGCTTGAGTACTTCACAGATGTCATGAAGACCCTGTTGGGGGATCTGGTGCAGCAGTATGTCGCCAAAAATCCCAAACTGATGCTGCGCAGGTACAACACACCCCCACCGGTTCCTTTCAGACAGTCAATAGACTTTAATATGCATAATGCTTTACATTTTGTGCTACTGCAGGACTGAGACAGTGGTGGAGAAAATGCTCACGAACTGGATGTCCATCTGTCTCTATTCATTCCTAAAGGTACACGAACACGGTACAATGAAGCTCATGCCTAGGACAAGAAATACTGTAGTACTGTGTAGCGCAATCAGAAGAAACGCACGCAGCCCAGCGCGAAACTTTTTTGCATACTCTCAGGACGAAAAACGTATAGGAACGAGAGCGTTCTGCAAATCTCAAGCAACAGAGGTGGACAAATCGTGTATTTAGGATAGTATAGTTCAATTAAACAGATCTAATCGTGTCCCTAGGTGTGAATGAGTGTATGCTCTGCACCTGCGTTCCATCCAGGGTGTATTCCTGCGAATAACATCGTGTTCCTGGGATAGACTTTGGATCTTCTGTGACCATGACCAGGATGAAGATGAATAAATGAATGAGGGGATGCTACTTTTTATACTCCTCCAGAGATTTATCATGAATCCACTGTTAATTTGCCCAACATGCATGCAGATATAGTGTTTACTTTTTACTTGGACCTCAAACATTCATTGCATTAATTTCTTAAGATCAGACACAAAAAAAAAAAAAACAACGTACAATCTGTCATTAGACCTAAAAATGCAAAAAATAAATAAATCTTTAGTTTTTTATTCTAAAAATTTTTTTAAAATATATTACAGTTAATATAATAAATATTAATGCAATTAATTTTATTCATGCTCAGTAAATAGAAAATATACTATTTAAAAAAAAGATAAATAAATAAATGTTTACTGTATTTCTGGAATTTTCTATTTGTTTTTTTTTTTTTTTTGACCCAGCAGATGTGGGAGTTTTACGGTAAATAAAAAAACATCCTGAGATGAAAATCTGTGTATAAAATAATTAAATTAATAAATAGATAATTGTACGAAAAGGAATCCTAATTGCACGCTCACAACACTTTCAACATTAATGTCCTGAAATACAAATTGTACCAATGATTTTTTTTTTTCCCCCTCATATGTGTGTAGGAAGTGGCAGGTGAGCCTCTCTACATGCTGTATAGAGCTATAAAGTATCAGGTGGACAAAGGCCCGGTGGACGCAGTGACTGGTAAAGCCAAGCGCACCCTTAATGACAGCCATCTACTCCGAGAGGACATTGACTACAGCGCCATAGTAAGTGTGTCTTTTCTCTTTCCCCTCTCTCTCTCTCGCTCTCGCTCTCTCTCTCTCTCGCTCTCTCTCTCTCTCGCTCTCTCTCTCACGCTCTCTCTCTCGCTCACTCTCGCTCTCTCTCTCGCTCTCTCTCACGCTCTCGCTCTCTCACTCTCTCGCTCTCTCTCTCTCTCGCTCTCTTTCATAAGCAGATTGAGAAACGCTTGAGTGACAGCTGACACAGAACTATTAGCGTCCCTCTTGTCGCGTCTTACGCTCGCTCTGCCTTCCTCTATCCCATTTCACACTAATCTCACACGTTTATTGCACATTCTAGTGCTCCGTGTCTCTGTTGCTCTTCTGATAGAATTGTATCGCCGTGCGCTTTCCATAACACTGGATTTCCTCCGAACGCTCAAAACAATGGCCGTGTCGAGATGTATAGAACGAGTTGCGTCAGGAAGAAAGGAGATAACAGCCATTTCTCACCAAATGATTAACGATCCCGTATGGATTGTTTTTTTTAAGAGAGTCTGGGCTGTAGAGATACTGGAGAACGTTCATCTGTTATTCAATACTTCGGGGGTTTAGTTGGGTTTCTGTTTTTTTTTTTTTTTAATTCTTTGTATGTCTTTGTTTTTTTCCCACCTGATACTTCAAAAAACTTCTTTTTTTTCTTTATTTTATTGATTAAACCCTTCCACTAGAGTGCAAACTTGTCAAAGTGTGCAGATATTTGTGCGTTTCTGTAAGTAACACGAAATATCTGTGGAAAATCTGTGTTCGTTTCAAATAAGACTAGTGTTATAGCGTCATGAGGGAAGCCTATCATATTTCAGAGTGCAAATGCAGGCAAAGCATTGCGTACTTTATTAAGGGTGAACCGATGAGGAGATTTGGATCTATGCGTTGATTTTAAAATGCGACGAATGAGATTAATCGAGTCAATTATTGACGATAAATTCATTATCATTGTTTTTTTTTTTTTTTTTTTTAAAAAGAAAAAAGAAACAGAACTGCTGTGTACAAAATGAATGTTAAACTGAGCTCTAAATAGGCAAAATGATTCGTCCCTAACTCTCATACTTTTACAATAATAGTTATCCACATCATCATCACTGACAAATTGAAGGTAGATTCTGAACAGAAATTCCGAACAAAGTTAAATGGAATCATATCAGATTGCAGTGGTATCATCAACGCCGTACGAATCGGGAGCCTGTCATATCGTGTGGAAGCCTGAGGTTAACATGACAGTATATTCAGAGAACTCCGCTGCAAGTTTCGGGCCGTTTTCTGTTGGTCTAATACCATTTTTAAGCCTCGTGTATAGAGTAAGAGATTTGGTTTTTCATGACGGTAAATGTGCGAATGTGTTGTTTCCTCAGACTCTGAACGTGCTGGTGAAGAGTGGAGTAGAAGTCCAGCCGTGTCCTATTAAGGTTCTGGACATTGACACCATCACCCAGGTGAAAGACAAGATCCTGGACCAGATCTACAAAGGAGCTCCATTTTCTCAGAGGCCCTCAGCCGATTCACTGGACCTCGGTACGGCGCGGCGCGAAAACGTGGAATTATGTATAAACTGTTTATGTTCCACTCTTTGTTCCTTTCTCCTTTGTGTGTGTGTGTGTGCGCGCGCGCATTTGCAGGCTACACAGATGACCATAGTGTAGGTTATTAACGCTTTCATTTGTGTTTCACGTTAACAGAGTGGCGATCGGGGCAAGCAGGTCACCTGACCCTGTCCGATGATGATGTCACAGGCATAGTGCATGGTCACTGGAAGAGGCTTAACACTTTGCAGCACTACAAGGTGTGTTACAGCTCGCGTTGCTCCTAGCGTCCGTTTAAGAGTGTGTAATTATGGGTCTGTGGAGTTCTTATTTACAGACTGTTTTTTTTTTTTTTTTTTTTTTTTTTTAGAAATGCATTAAATAAATAAATAAATCTCTAGCAATTATAGCATTTTCTCTTTTCTGTGCATCTCTTGGAATGAACAGACATGCAAGGGGAATTCAATTACATAAAACGATCAATAAGCCAGTCTAGCATTGCATTGGATTTTCCACCGTGAAGAGATGGCGTTGAGTCAGCCCAGAAATCTGCCAGCTTCTGTTTTCCTTCGCTATTAATTATAGTTTAAAAGCCCATTCACGGCATGTAGGAAATCTCAGCATTACTGCAGGGCGGTGTAATTCATGTATTCTGTTGTGTCCGATCTTATCTGATGCCCTCATTCCATCTCTTCCGTATCCTCAGGTGCCAGATGGAGCTACGGTGGCTCTCATCCCTCGTTCAAGTGCCGGCGTCACGGGCATTAATCAGATCTTCCAAACCGGAGAAAGTAAGCTTCATGGTAAATAAAAAAAAGTGATGGCTGCTCTGGTCCAGTCTTGCGTTGCTGCAAAGCTGCTAAATTATAAACGTAGAAACTTTATCGGCTGCAGGGTTAGATTAGCTCAGAGTTAAAAAGTTTGATTCTCCCATGTCCTTCAGTTCAGAAATAAAACAGAAAACAAATCCAGTGCAGCTATACGAGACCCGGTAGAGACTAGGCTCAGTTAGTTAGCGATCTGAGAGATGACGAGCGAGATGGTGTTGGTGGTGGTATTAGCATGAAAGTTGTAGCTTTGGGTATAGAGTGTATAGATGAGGAGGTGAGAGAGCTGAGCTGGACACACTGAAGAACTAAAAGAACCACTGTGTTGCTCATTTTCGATAGCGATGAAGCCAGGGCTAAAACGCACTGGCACAACAATCAGCAGGTAGTGGAACGGCATTGTGGGTAATGTAGGAAAGCGGTAACCAAAGACGTTTAAAGTAAAATCAACTTCATTACAAAATGCTTTTCAGACGCCAATGAAGATCACGTGAAGATCACGTGATCGTAAATATTAATATGCGAGTCTTTCAGGATATATTTGTCTATAATAATAAATTAGAGCAGCCATCACAGGACAGTTAGAGTAGACATTTTATAATGCTGCATGCAGCGTAGAGGGAATATCCACACTTCAACTACCGTATTTTCCGCACTATAAAGCACACCTAAAAGCCTTAAATTTTCTCAAAAATCGGCCGTGCGCCTAATAATCCGGTGCGCCTTATGTGTGAGTTCCAAAATCTGTAAAAATGCTGTGCGTCCGGTTTGCGTAACAACCGTATACACCTTATAACACCGACCGCCTTATGTATTGGTCAAGTGCAGAAATAGACCCCGTATTTGAGACTGCGCCTTATAATTATAGTGCGGAAAATACGGTCCATGCTCTTTTCCGGCTTCAACCTGTTCACTCAGCTGCTCTTGTTTCCCGTGTTTTTTGTTTCGGTTCTTCCAGAGACACCCATGTTAGAGGGGGAGGAAGACGAAGGTCTCCGTCTGTGGCACCTCGTGAAGTCGAGCGAGGATCCCGAAATCCCCAAACACAGAAAAAGCAGCATGAGAGAGCGAGAACGTGCCAAAGCCATCCCCGAGATCTATCTCACAAGGCTGCTCTCAATGAAGGTAGCTCACTGTTTAGAATAAAAATTGCTTTAAGTGCTTTAATAATAGGGGTGACACGATCCATCGCAAATGTTCGATTCTCGTCGTAGGAATCAGGATTCTATTCATTTTGCATCATGTGCAGCTGCACTGTTTGAACACCAGAGGTCCCAATCTGTGGGACTGACACGCATTATAAATTATATGATGACGTCTAATCCACTAATCGTAGGGTTGGTGGTTGGAATCCCGGCCCGGGTGATCCCATGCCGAAGTGTCCTTGGGCAAGACACTGAACCCTAAGTTGCCCCCGATGGCAAGCTAGCACCTTGCATGGAAGCTCTGCTACCATTGGTGTGTGAGTGTGTCTCATTTGTAAGTCGCTTTGGATAAAAGCGTCTGCTAAATGAATAAATGCAAATGTAAATGTATGTTCTAAAAAGAGCTCTTCAGTAGCTTTCAAACAACACCAGCCCCACTCCACTGCCAGTTCCTGAGAAAGAGGTTCCTTAAAGTGGTCATTTTAGCCGACATTGGAGCTCTATTTGAGGTTAAAGTGATGCCTCATGTTCTGCTGTGGCGCTCGTCATATTTCAATCAATCGTTTTTTAAAAGATGTGTGTTTTGCATTGTTTAAAAAAGGAATCTTTTCAGTCATAACTTCAAATTGTGTTCACAATATTCTGAGAATTGAATTGAACCGAATCAAGGATCCAGTAACACGAATCGAATCAAATTGTGACCTGAGTGCATCATTACACCCCTATCGAATAACGTTTCCTTCACCTGTATTGACCCTGTGTTCAAACTAGCAGCAATGTTCGTTCAACTCGCATCACCCAGATTGCTATGCAGTGGTCTCTATTATGTGCTCCTGCTGGTTTCCATGGTTTTGCTGTTAGCACTTAGCTACCAGCTACTTAGTACAGGCCATTTTCACATAGGTGAACTTGTTTGTTATAGGTTGTTTTTTTTTTTCTATCGAACAGCAAAGACCAGTCTGTCTCCAGTTTCTTCAACTTCACAATCTTTTCTTAGTATTTTTATCATTCCCAACAATAAAGTAATTAACTTGTCATCATCTTTGCAATCTGTCTATGTATTAATGCATGAAAACCCACCCGGGAGCTCTACAATTTTTTTATTTTTTTTTTTGTCAAGCATCATTTGTTTTGTTTTACATCCAGCTAGGTTTGAAAGCGAGGCATCCTGAGCCCCACTATCCTCACTCCCACTGATCACTCCCCACATCGCTCCGGTTCTCATTTGCATGAGGAGAAGCTGCTTTTAGCCATTATGCTGCTCATAGCAGGAGCTAACTTCTAGATCCATCCATTTTTTACGTCAGTTCTCTTATGCCTTTAGATGAGAACTCAGGGCAAGCATTGCGCCATAATTTGCATCATAGTGCATCCCATTTCATTTGTTTTCTTTTTAACTTTATCTCGTTATTTTGTCGAATTTATTATGCTTTAGTGAATTTTACTTTGGTTTTACAATATTATATGCTCATCTCTCCTCAGCGTGAACTGAGTCGCCAGTTGCAAAAGCTTCTGTTGCTTTAAATCTGCATCTGTCAGGGAAAAGAAATGACTTCTTAACGCTTCACGAGTGCCGGTGTGAACACGGGGTTGCGTCACTCGGTATTGCTGTCAGTGTCGCTGTCAGTTTATTCACTGGGGTGTGTGTGTGTGTGTGTTCAGGGAACTCTGCAGAAGTTTGTGGATGACGTGTTTGTAGCTATCCTGAGCACCAAGCGGCCACCCCCAATTGCTGTCAGGTTTTTCTTCGACTTCCTGGATGACATGGCAGAGAAGCACGGCATCGATGACCCAGAGACTGTACACATATGGAAAACCAACAGGTATACACTACAATGTCTGTACGCCATTTTAACTACACGGGTTTTGGAGACATGTGTTTGATTTTGTGAACAAAGGTGATGCTGTGCTTGTCCGTTGCAGCCTAGTGTTTCGGTCAAGAGGACAGGGAGGTGGTTCTGGATATGGCATATGTGCATAGGTCCTAATATGTGTTGCATATTCTTTACAGATATCCTAGCTATGACCGATATGACAAATGACCGTTAAGACGGACATTACAAACAACATCGAGTACTTACATATGCTCCACCTGCATTAGCTCAACTGTTAGGGCCTCTAGGGTTAGGGTATCTACCGGACACTTTTTCGGCTAATATTGACCACAACGCCTCTCGTGAGGGAGGAGGAGTTTTGTGACTGTTTTGCTTTGCCGAATTCAAGAATGCATTTTCACAAATGAAATGTGGACAAATAAGTCGAGGGAATGGTAAATTAACTTGTATATTATAAATGATGCAAGGTATAATGAACGAAGTAAAGCTGAAATGCAACAAGGAGGTGTTTACGGTGACGGTGTGCGTGACTAGGCAACAACATTACGTGACGTGTTAGTATGTCCAAGTACTTGCATATTCTTTGGCTACACACTCAGAAGTATGTACTTTTTCCGCACAAAAAGAGCACTTTTAGTGC
The DNA here is from genome assembly GCA_022414735.1 of Noturus placidus. Lineage (NCBI taxonomy): Eukaryota > Metazoa > Chordata > Actinopteri > Siluriformes > Ictaluridae > Noturus > Noturus placidus. The sequence goes on along the minus strand of JAFFST010046040.1, from coordinate 91,024 downwards.
ATAGTATAAGTAGGAGAATTGGGACACAATTCTCGCTCTCTCTCTCTCTCTCTCTCTCTCTCTCTCTCTCTCTCTCTCGCCCACACCTCTCTTTCTCACTCTCTCCCCTGACTCCGAGCTGTGATATTGTCAACACCAACACCAGACAGGAAACAAGGTGTTGTGTTTTTCTCTGAACAGATTAGTAAATGAAATGCATTATTTTAGTAAGGCGAGATATATCTGGGCTTTCGTCAACATACACCACTGCTCATAGAATAATAATAGTGAAGAAGAAGAAATTAATACTATGAAAGAACACAGATGGAATTATGCAGAAAGAAATGTGTTAGACAAATCAAAACATTAAACAACCAGGAGAACTTAAAGGGATATTTCACCCAAAAATGATCATTCTGTCATCAGATAATTCTGACATCACCCTCATGTAGTTTCAAAGCTATAAAACTTTCGTTCATCTCCAGAACACACATGAAGTCATTTATAATGAAACCTGGGAGATTTCTGTCCCTCCATTTACAGTCCAATAACCAAAACTGTCAAGCTCCAAAAAGGCTCATAAACGTAATCAATCTGACTCCAGTTGTTTAATCCCAGTTTTAGGAAGCGAAGTTAATAAATAGGCTAAGCTCTTGTTGGCCTTTTCTGAATGAAATTTTTAATTGAGTACTACTTATTGGGGGGGGGGGGGTTTAAAAAAAATAAATAAAAATAACAACCTGTTTTAAGTAGCAAATAAGGTTTTATTCGGAAATCAGTTTATATATAGCCGTTAAGTTCACCATTTACATTTATCTCTGTTAATCAGTCATTTATTTTTCCCATTCCCATCTCCAGCTTACCTCTGCGATTCTGGGTGAACATCCTGAAGAACCCTCAGTTTGTGTTTGACGTGCAAGTAACGGACAGCGTAGATGCCGTCCTGTCCGTCATCGCTCAGACTTTCATCGATTCCTGCACCACCTCCGAGCACAAAGTGGGACGGGTGAGTAAACGAATTAACCCCCTGAATCCTGGGTCAATGTTCATTAACCATGTGACCTCCTTCCACGCTGACCTTGTAGTGGACCATGATGGCTGATCGAGCATGCTCAGAGAGACAGTGGGATGACTGAGCATGTCAAACACTGCATGTTTTCAGTACTGCTGTATTAACAGTGGCTTTGAGAACGGGCGACGGTAACGTGGGCTTTGTTTTGTCATGATTTAGGATTCCCCTGTGAACAAGCTCCTGTATGCCAGAGAAATTCCTCGATATAAGCAGCTGGTGGAGAGGTGAGGCTTTCACATCATACACGAGCACGATGCATGTTTTCCAGTATTCACAGACAGGCATGCAGAGACTCTGGCCAATAAACACTCTTGATCAGTGCAGCACTGTTACATTATGTGGTGTGTTTGTGCTGCAGGTACTACAGTGATATTCACAGTGCTGCTTCAGGATGCTATCAGGAGATGAACTCCATGCTCACCGAGTTATCCGGGGTGAGTTATACCACTTACCGCACCATATTACACCAATTCACAATATAATTTCCAAACTTCAAAGTAACATTTTAATATAGTAACATATATATATATATATATAGTGTGTGTGTGTGTGTATATATGTGTGTGTATATTCAGTGTGTATGTGTGTGTGTATATATATATATATATATATATATCAGTGCAGCAAATATCTGTATATTTAAATATATATGTATATTTAGATATATATGTAAATATCTGTTTTTTTATAACAATTTTTATTGAGTCTCATACACTTTTCAGAGTACAACGAAATATATCAATGC
>JAFFST010046040.1:68660-84149 GCA_022414735.1 Noturus placidus | reverse complement strand
AAAAAAAAAAAAAAAAAAACCCACACACCTATATGTATATACTGTTGCATTAAACGAGCTGTTTGTCATTTTAACACTGCTTATTGGTTCCCATTGCATATTTATAGTAAAAAAAAATCAATTAAAAATTTACTAGCCATTTCCCTTTCTCTTTAATCGACCCTAACCCCTTATACCGGAAATCCAGGCGCTTATTATTTCTTTAAACGTGTGTCAACGTTTCCTTTCGTTGCTTCCTTTTGAACCTTTTCACGAAGGTGGAGAAGGGAGGCAAGTGATGGAAAGAGATTAAAGGTGATGCACGTGTATCGCACATGACTTTTAGTCTAAACACGATTTTTCAGTTTTTAAAGCAATCATGTTAATTGACGTTCATGCAAGGATTTGATTTGTTTACCCCCCGGTTTTCCCCTTAATTTGCACCCACCCACGCGCTACCCAGCACAACGCTCCTCTGTTAAACGACAGCTACTGTATGAAACGAAGAGAGTGAAGGCTAACACGTGCATCAAAACTGCTGCTCCTACGGCATCACGGGGCCGCGTAACACACTCGGAGCAAAGCGCTATCCGCCCTCTTCCGCATACATGAGCTCACAGACGCCCACGACTGGCTCGTGCCACTGTGATTAACAGGGGAGAGAGAGTAATTGTTTTATTTTAAAATTTGTTTTATTATCCTTATGTTACACTCTACAACAAACTATACTTCTGGACAGGAAACACCTGTGCATCGTCGCTTTAGACGTCTTCGGAACTGATAATAACGTATATCGAGGTGGTGGACTCGATCGCTCGACGGACGAACCCAGGAGGCGTCGAGTCGTGTTGTATGACGCGACCTGTATACGCCTAACAGGTTACTTTTTTTATGGAAAAGACATGGAGCTTTCTTCCAGCTGGGGGCGGAGCTACTTTTCAGACCGGACAAATGTAAAAAGATGGCTACAACAAAGAAACTAGCCACACCCACTGCATGACAACGCTACGAACCCCTTTTTTTTTTTTTTTTTTTTTTTAAATAATGTATTTTATTTTCAAATGCTTTCAAACTGCACCTTTATTACAAGGAATCAAATAATAGTTTCTACTTTAGTAGATTGTAGGGTTTTTTTTATTATTTTTAAAAACAACAAAAAAAAATTAAATTGTGAGTTGATATTTATTTAGCGCATATAATTTAGAAATATCAGGGTTGCTGAACGTAATACTAGAGTACATGCAGAAGGATTGGGTGCATATTCATTTGTTTATACAGTACATGTGTGTTCGCCTGAAATTTGAATGTTTGGCTTCTCAGTGTAGTCTTAATTATTAGAGACGTGTGCATGCATGAGGTTTTATTGGGGTTTTTTTTTTTAAACTGAGCGCATGTGTGTGTGTGTTTCACAACCGGCCCGATCGGACAACGTGTGTATGTATAAGCAAGCCCCTGTGTACGGCGACCTCCAGTCTGTGGCCCTCCAACAGAAGAAGAAGAAAAGAAAAGACTGACTGTTGAACTCTTTTTCTCACTGTACAGTCTGTGACACTGTGTCTTGCCAAATGTGCAGTACTTTTACTGTATTTTACTCATCGTGTGACACCAGAGGGACGATTGATGATCGAGTGGTGTTTGTGGAGCGACTCGCCATATTTTACACACTTTTTTTTTTATATGAAGGGGGGAAAGAAAAAAAAAAGAAAAATGAGGTAATTTTCTAAAGGAATCAGGGTTAAAAGAAAGCTTCGGCCCGTTGTAAACTTCGATTCTCTTTTGTATTTGTATTGAATATAGTTTGCTAACAGTTGTGTATATGTGCCTGTAAATATCATGAAGGAAATAAACATTTTTTTGACTCTGATACTTTCCTCCGTCGAAGAGAAATTACGAGCCAAAAAATAATCACTGAAAGGAATGAAATCACAATTTGTATGAGAATTAAAAAAAAAATAAAGTTATAATTTTAACAGAGGAACTGGCGGTGATGTTTATTGTTATTTCTTTTTTTCCTTTCTTCCGTTTATTCATCTTCACTGTGCTTTATCCTAGTCAGGGTCACAGTGGGTGCCAGATTGGTATATACTCATCACAGGGCCACATGCACACACAGGGTGATATACAAATAGAGGAAATTCAGAGTCAACAATGCACCTAATAGATTTGTTTTGGACAGTGAAGAAGACCCCGAGGAAACTCACAGACATGAGGACACGAGGCCCTGTGTGTTCCCAGCTCACACCCAGTGTTTAAAGGATAGGCTACAGCGATGCTGAGTAGGATAAAGTGATTATTTGAGAGATGAGTGATTTGACCAGGTATGTCAACAATGGCCTATTCTCGTATACGTTTTACATGCATCTGCTTCAATGTTCTGATTTAACTGCAGTCATTTCACACCTTTTTGTTTTTCACTCTTTACGTACTTTGCAAGAGTGAAATATGCACTAGTCCCCTCTGCTGCATATGAAAACTTCCACTGCATTCCTTTCACATATTTGATTAGTCATTGTGTCAGAATTTAGTCAGACGTTGCACTGATGATAGACAGATGGATGGATGTGTATATGACCTGTCCATCCATCTATCTATCTTAATGACTAGAGCATTGACAGAATATCTTACTGCTACAGATAAACAGATCCAACCATCCATGAATCATAATGACAGAGGGGTAGGTGGATGGATGGATGGATGGATGAATAGGATCATCTGTCATTGCTCTTGTTACTGTAGATGGATGGGAGGGTGGATAGATGGATGCATGAGTATCTAGAGCAGTGGGGTGGACTGACATTTCACTTTTCATTATGACAGATGGATGGATGGATGAGTGTATGATCCGTCATTGCTCTTGTCATTATGATGGATGGATTGATTGCCAGATGGATGGATGAGTGTATGATCATTCATTGCTCTCGTCATTATGATGGATGGGTTGCCAGATGGATGGATGGATGAGTGTACGATCCGTCATTGCCCTTGTTATTGTGATGGATGGATTGATTGACAGGTGGATGGATGGATGAGTGTATGATCCGTCATTGCTCTTGTCATTATGATGGATGGATTGATTGCCAGATGGATGGATGAGTGTATGATCATTCATTGCTCTCGTCATTATGATGGATGGGTTGCCAGATGGATGGATGGATGAGTGTACGATCCGTCATTGCCCTTGTTATTGTGATGGATGGATTGATTGACAGGTGGATGGATGGATGAGTGTATGATCCGTCATTGCTCTTGTCATTATGATGGATGGATTGATTGCCAGATGGATGGATGAGTGTATGATCATTCATTGCTCTCGTCATTATGATGGATGGGTTGCCAGATGGATGGATGGATGAGTGTACGATCCGTCATTGCCCTTGTTATTGTGATGGATGGATTGATTGACAGGTGGATGGATGGATGAGTGTATGATCCGTCATTGCTCTTGTCATTATGATGGATGGATTGATTGCCAGATGGATGGATGGATGAGTGTATGATCCGTCATTGCTCTCGTCATTATGATGGATGGATGAGTGTATGATCCGTCATTGTGATGGATGGATTGATTGCCAGATGGATGGATGGATGAGTGTATGATCCGTCATTGCTCTTGTCATTATGATAGATGGATGAATTGCCAGATGGATGGATGGATGAGTGTATGATCAGTCATTGCTCTTGTCATTGTGATGGATGGATTGATTGACAGGTGGATGGATGGATGAGTGTATGATCCATCATTGCTCTTGTCATTATGATGGATGGATTGATTGCCAGATGGATGGATGGATGAGTGTTTGATCCGTCATTGCTCTCGTCATTATGATGGATGGATGAGTGTATGATCCTTCATTGCTCTCGTTATTGTGATGGATGGATTGCTTGACAGATGGATGGATGGATGAGTGTATGAACAGTCATTGCTCTCATGATGGATGGATTGATTGACGAATGGATGGATGGATGAGTGTATGATCCGTCATTGCTCTTGTCATTATGATGGATGGATTGATTGACGGATGGATGAGTGTATGATCCGTCATTGTTCTTGTCATTGTGATGGATGGATTGATTGACAGATGGATGGATGGATGAGTGTATGATCCGTCATTGTTCTTGTCATTGTGATGGATGGATTGATTGACAGATGGATGGATGGATGGATGAGTGTATGATCCGTCATTGTTCTTGTCATTATGATGGATGGATTGATTGACGGATGGATGAGTGTATGATCCGTCATTGTTCTCGTCATTGTGATGGATGGATTGATTGACGGATGGATGGATGGATGAGTGTATGATCCGTCATTGCTCTCATGATGGATGGATTGATTGACAGATGGATGGATGGATGGATGGATGAGTGTATGATCAGTCATTGCTCTCATGATGGATGGATTGATTGCCAGATGGATGGATGGATGAGTGTATGATCCGTCGTTGCTCTTGTCATTACGATGGATGGATTGATTGACAGATGGATGAGCGTATGATCTGTCGTTGCTCTCGTCATTATGCTGGATTTCATTCGGACACCACTAGCGATCTAGTTAACTTAGCCACCTGTCCGTCTTTTATTTCGTCGTGATAAACTGACGATTAAATATACAGATAAATATTTACGCACATTTACCTGAACTCGCCGTTTGTTCAGGCAACATTACAGGACACCTCTATATAATGAGGAACCAATCAGAGCTCGTCTTTGCTTCGTCTAGAATAAGTGAGCCAATCAGACTGCTTGTTGGGGTCGACATAACCTGAGCGTAAACATCACACACGTGAATACATGTGATCACCACGTTTTACTTGTTACGTCCCTTAGATGTTAGCTAGTGGTAAGCAGGAGTATAAGGTTTAAAAGGTGTGTGTGGGCGGCTATCAGCGTGCAGAGAGGCAGCAACCGAAAGAAGAAAACAGACCAAAAATGTAACAGTGCAAACAAAAAGGTGACAAGAAACCAATATTTACAGTATTTACAAATAACATATAATCCCACAAAACTGTGAATTTTAATCCATAATATTACTATATAACATGTACAACAATATACTATGTACAACTATGCTAATCTATACTATTGCTTAACTATTACTTCACTATACTTTTCTATTAGTTTAAATGGTAAATGGCGCACTTATATAGCGCTTTTATCCAAAGCGCTTTACACTGTGTCTCATTCACCCATTCACACACACACACACTCACACACCAATGGTAGCAGAGCTGCCATACAAGGTGCTAACTTGCCAAGGGGAGCAACTTGGGGTTCGGTGTCTTACCCAAGGACACTTCGGCATGTGGAGTCACGTGGGCCGGGAATCAAACCACCAACCCTACGATTAGTGGACAACCCGCTCTACCACCTGCGCCACAACCGCCCCTGTGGTTGCTGTATATTACTAAACTACAGTATATTAGTTTACAGGGAAAAAAATCTGAATGCCAACAATCGCCACTGCGATCACAAAACAGTGAAATGTGAGCCAGTCTTTACTCTTATCGTAAATCCAGGGATCGGTCTCGAACTCGAAAACTAAAGCGGGTAGGGAGACTCGGCTCATCGCATGTTGGCGTTTCGCGCGATACAAGTCTCTGAATCTAATCAGTCCAACGGCTTTCTTGCTTGTGCAGTCCTTTTTTTTGTGTGAAATATCACGATCATGTCACTCAGTCACACCCAGTTCTCTTGGATAAATTCATGAATCCTCCTAATAAACTCTTCAGATTTCTCGTGTGCGTTCCTGTTTCCAGTTGCAGTCTTTCCATGACGCTTCTTTGCACTTTCACGGTGGCGATCGTCTTGCTTCTTTTCTTATGTTGCCTTGTTTTCCGTTGATTCTCTCTTGTTCAACTATTTTAACTGCTCTCAGGAATCTCCTGCACACAAAACTTGAGAGACAGCGGTACAGAAGAGTAATCAGAGCAGGTAAATAGCGACTGGCTGTGCTCAGTGACATGCTTAGCCTCACTCATTTCTACAAAAGTCCCTGCTAAAAATATATATATATGACACGTGAGTGAACGCTAGGATAACACGCTGAACTAACATGTGATCCTCTGAGCTGCGGTGCGAGTGTGTACCTGTGTCTGCTCCTCCCGGCTCTGGATGGTCACACACTTCCGATCATGACTATAACTCCAGAGCCAGTGGTGAGGCTGGGAATTCTGGGCGCACACTAGCTTCCGTGTACACCTGAAACCAATGGTATGAACATTTGGGGGGGGTCCAAAACCTGAACGGACGTTAACCTAGCCTACTACGTGTGTGTGTAAATATCAACAGTTAATTGACGTTAAGAACAAACCAAGCCATGGTATGATGCCTTCTATACTAAACTAAAGTTACCTACTATTTAGGTATCTAGTTACTTACTGTCTGAATAAAAGCTCGTATGTTCTGCTGCACTTTTCTACACTCGGCTGCTGTCTCCTTTTCTTACAGACTGAGCTGATAAAATACATCAACGCACTCGTGTTGAGTCTGGGTGCAACCAAGTGTACAACTGGAGGAGGGACACGCCTATTTTCCTTAACAAACGGAAAGATATTAAAAAGGAATAGACATAAATAAATAGAATAGATGAAGAAAAGACAGATCCGTTGACAGGGTTCATTAAATCGGGACTTATAGAAAATATATTGTGCTGTATATTGGGGGGACAGATTGCTCTCCATAGAAAAGACACAAAACAAGTAAATGAGGTAGGCTGTACTCACAGAGCGTCTATTATCATCACCAGAACAAAACTGTGAATAAAACAAATTCTACCTACAGATAAGAGGCAAAACATACTCTAACAAACATATAGAAACAAAAACAAAACAAAACCAGCCCTCCGCCTGGTGACGTGTTTGATCTCCATAGCTTATAGACGGTCTCTTGAAGCAGTTGTCAGCTCTTCTGCCTTTTCACACTTTCTCAAGTTGTAAACAAAAGGAAATATTTTGCCTGTAAACTAAAATCCGGATCGAATTCCAGTTTTTAAAATAAAAAAAATAAATAAAAAATAGGTTTGCACTTGTCTTGAGGCCATATCTTAAACCATAACATAGTCCAGATTGCACCTTTTAAATTGGGAAAACCCAGAGTCTCTCCCTTCAGAACCCAGTGTGTCTCAGTGGAAGATTTCATTTCAACAGAATTAACAGTTAATAAAGGTGTTCCACAGGGATCTATTTTAGCACCAAATTTTATTTGCAATTGATATAAATGACCTAGGTTGAGGGAGAAATTACTTACACACTCGCACCCTTTTTGAATCAAGACATTGCGCGATTATTTCTCATCATCGCAACCTTCATTGTCAAAATTAAAACTGCTTTTAAGCTATAAAAAAACAAAACAAAATATAAACTCTTCCCTCTAATGGAATTAAGACAGGTGGAGTTCTCCTGTTTTAGTCGGATTATGGACGTGTATTACAGACATGTAAACACCTTAATCACATTATGAACGTCGTGTGGGAGTTGTCACTGCATTTTGTGACAGGACTCGATCACACATGACAGTTCTCAACATTTAACGGCGAACAAGAGAGTTCGGCTGCGTCCCAAACCACATACTTACCTACTATATAGACTATAAGTATGCGGTATGAGACGCAGCCCATGGCTTCAAGCAGTCGTCTATTAGCCCGTACAGAATGACAAAAAATTAACTGCACTTAAAGAAAAAATGTTATAAAAACACCCAAAACTGTATACGGTTCCATAACGAAGACGAACTGTATGTCGATACGTGAAATTCTGGAGGGACGTCGGACGGCGTGGCGCGGTGACGTAATGACGTGGTCTGTTAATCTAATTATGTTCTATAACATGTAAAACGGGTACATGACAGGAGTGTTCTAAAAGTGACTCATGGAAACACCTTAATCACATTATTATCTTAATCAGAGTAAGGTCAATAATTACATTACCGCAGTCCATGTAAACGTAGTCATTGTCAGGTAAATGACCTACTTATATCTGCAGTCTTTTATCTTATCACACAATTTTACAATGCTATAAAATAGAGTATTATAATGCTGGAGTATTATAAATATTTTAAAAAGAATCTTTTTCAGACCAACCTGAAGGAAACATGTACCTGGTTTAAGAGTGTCGGCGAGCCTCTGATGTTATTTATGCGTCATTTGTTTTATGAGTTGCATTTTGGGGCGGCTGTGTCTCAGTCGGTAGAGTGGGTTGTCCACTAATCCACTAATCGTGGGGTTGGCGGTTCGAATCCCGGCCCGGGTGATCCCATGCCGAAGTGTCCTTGGGCAAGACACTGAACCCTAAGTTGCCCCCGATGGCAAGCTAGCACCTTGCATGCAGCTCTGCTACCATTGGTGTGTGAGTGTGTCTCATCTGTAAGTCGCTTGTAAATGTAAAAATGATATTTCTGTAAAGCTGCTTTGAGACAATGTACCATTGTAAAAAAGCGCTATACAAATTGATAAATTATTAAAATTATTTTATGTATTTGTTTAAATAGTTGTTTTTATTTTATTTACTTGAAACTATTTGTGCTGCCATTTTGGCCAGGACTCCCTGGAAGAATTCACTGCTAAGTTTATTTATTCACTGCTAAGTGAATAAATGTAAATGTAAATGTAAGAAGGGATTTTATATCTCAGTGGAACTATCCTGGTAAAAATAATGGATAAATAAATAAAGTGAGTGGTTTTAAAGGGAAATGTAAAAGCTAAAACACCTGAACGGTGTGTGAATGGACCGGAAGAAGCCGGAAAGACTTTTACTAACACACAAAATAATAATAAAATAATAATAATAATAATAATAAAAAACACTTTTAAAGTAAAAGTACATACTGTACATAGTACTTCCTGTAACTAATGGCAACAAGACGACCAGAAAATCCCATTTTTGTCAGGATTTCACGTTTAAACCGCACCATATTATTCATAAAGAGAGTTTGAAATGTCATTAGCTACCTGTGGTGATAACGGAAATAACGGAAATAACTTTATGACGTCAGCACCTTCGAGTTTTCAGTCCCTTCAACAGTGTAGGATAGAGAGGGTCGTCTTTTTATTATTTTATTTTCAAAATTCACAAAAAGTAAACGTTTAAGAATAAAACCGGAAGTCCGACAGAGCGCACAAACCGCATCAACACAGCAACTTGCGGCTGAGATCAAAGCCACAGCAGCACCCCAAGCCGAACCGCCTCTTCAATGTGGGCGGAGCTTCCACAAAGAAATAGATAGGTATGTAAATGAATATTCAATTATCTTAAACAGCCACGCCCACCACCCTCCTAGGAGACTCCTTCCCTGACTTTTCATAACTGGCACATTTATTCATTACATTTATTTATTTAGCGGACGCTTTTATCCAATATAATTTGTTCATAAATTATCAATTGCTTTGTTCTTACTGTGTTCTCAGATTTAAGAACAAACTGCGAACTGAGTTTGTGGGATTTTAAAAGCTTCTGTTTATTTCTCATCGATCCTCACTACTTTATTTCTCCTTTTTAGTTCAAATGTCCGCTGCTATCAGGGCGGTAACCAGGATCAACATTTTAGTGCGGTCCACATTACAGAAACGTGTCTTATACATTACAGAAACGTGTCCGATAAGATGAGATGACGTGAGGTAAGGGAAGATAAGAAATTACAGAGGCATGATAGTAACACTAATGAGATAGAAATATAAATATACACATGTCAATAGTGTCTTAATATGATAATATGTTAAGTAGGTATACAGGTAGAAATATATATATATATATATATATCCATATCCGAAGACATGCATGTTAGGCTGATTAGCGTGTCTAAAGTGTCCGTAGTGTATAAATGTGTGTGTGAGTGTGTATGTGATTGTGCCCTGTGATGGACTGGCACCATGTCCAGCGTGTACCCCGCCTTGTGCCCGATGCTCCCTGGGATAGACTCCAGGTTCCCCCGTGACCCTGAAAAGGAGTAAGCGGTTGAAGATGGATGGATGTTAAAACTGGTAACCAATATCGGGTTATTGTCTGTGTGGATATCTGTGTGTCTGGATTAGCTATACTAAATAGTGTGTGAATGTGTGTACATGATGTCCTGCGATGAACTGGTGTCCCATCCAGAGTGTATTCCCACCCAGGGGGCCCAGTCCTCCAAAGTGACCCTGACCAGGATAAAGAAGTTAATGAAATGTGTTTCTAAATCTGATTTAACTGTAGGAAATGTCGCACTCCTTTTTTCTCTCTGCTTAATTTGGATGGATGGGTGGAAGTTGTATACGGTCTGTCATGGCTCGTGTGCTCATAAAACACGTTTATTCACGTCCACACAGACCCACCTGTCTCCCCAGCCCTCCTCCACCGCGCATGCGCAAACCGAGCCGAAGAAACGCGTGCACGCGCTGTGACAGCTGTCCCGATGATATCGACTGACGGTGAGAGTTTTTACAAACAAACACTTTCCGTGATTTATTAAAAAAATTTTTTTCCAAACAACACGTTTTAAACGATAAAAAACCCCCCAAAACAACCTCCCGCTGCGTCGGCGCTACTTTTTACTGCGAGAAGTTTAATGTGCAAAGTCTCCGCTCCGCTAGCAGTTTGCTTCTGTAGAGGCTAGCGCGTCGTTCGGACACCGCTAGCGAGCTAGTTAGCTTAGCCACCAGTACGCAGCGTCTCTTGTTTCTTCACGATAAACTGACGAATGATGATGATGATGATGATGATGATGAAGCGTTGAGAAATTTGGATAGAAGTAAGTATGCTGATTTGAACCGGTCTCATTTTGTTGATTAAATCATTCCTTAGGGCTGTCAGTGTGTTAGTTCGCCTCTACATAGGGTGAGAGTCTCAAATAGCTCTGTGCGCCCTATATGAGCGCCCTACGTAGACAAGGACGTAGTGGCGTCTACGTCATAGCTAGTGCACTTCGCTTATAATGCAGAGCGAGTTTGGGACAGAGCCTAGTGTGATGGGGGAATAGCAGTGCGCTGACGGTACTAACACAATCTCTCTCTCTTTCTGTCTATCTGTCTGTTTGTCTCTCTCTCTGTCTGTCTGTCTCACTTGCTCTCTCTGTCTTTCTGTCTCTCTCTCTGTCTCTCGCTCTCTCTGTGTGTCTCTCTCTTTCTCTCTGTCTATCTGTCTCTGTCTGTCTGTCTGTCTCTCTCTCTCTGTCTGTCGTTCTGTCTCTCTCTCTCTCTGTCTCTCGCTCTCTCCGTGTGTCTCTCTTTCTCTCTGTCTATCTGTCTATCTGTCTCTCTCTGTCTGTCTGTCTCTCTCTCTGTCTGTTTGTCGTTCTGTCTCTCTCTCTCTCTCCGTGTGTCTCTCTTTCTCTCTGTCCATCTGTCTCTCTCTGTCTATCTGTCTCTCTCTGTCTGTCTGTCGTTCTCTCTCTCTCTCTCTCTCTCTCTCTGTCTCTCGCTCTCTCCGTGTGTCTCTCTTTCTCTCTGTCTATCTGTCTCTCTCTGTCTATCTGTCTCTCTCTGTCTATCTGTCTCTCTCTGTCTATCTGTCTCTCTCTGTCTGCCTGTCTCTCTCTCTGTCTGTCTGTCGTTCTGTCTCTGTGTGTGATGGTAGTGTCCAGCGGGAACACAATCCCACAGAACAACCGAGCAAAAAAGCCGAAGAAGAAAAGGAAACAGCGCAAAGCGAACACAGAGGTGATCCCTAGTGTGGAGCTCGGGTAAGTATCATTACAGCACACACACACACACACACACACACACACACACACACTGCTACACGCATATAACAGGACATGGCCCAGATTATTTTTTTTTGCTGTGCATGAGTGTGCTAAAAATATCTCCAGCCGGTAAAGAGGACTCACTTCTCCACATATGCACACCGCCCTCTCCTTCTCTCCATCTGTGTCTATTTAAATGTAACCTGAACAATATATATGAACCACACAGCCATGACGAGAAGGAGAACTGGTGACTCATACTATTGCATAATATGCACTGTTAAAGCGCGCCCCCTAAAAAAAAAAAACCCCAGAGGTGCACCGATCCAATGCCGAGTATCGCTGTCCGGGTCGAACACCGCTCCGAGACTCTGGACTTATTTGAGGATCGGGTCGGACATATTTTCCGACCGGATTCACCGACGTATTTTTTGCCACGGATGAGCGTTCCGTCGCACGAGATTTCGTAAGCTCAGCTTGGTTTTCCGAAAGGATCTCGTTCTCGACAATCTTTCAGAGCTCAGGTATTGGCACTGTTTTGAAAGTGGAACAAAGAGCAGGATCCACGTTATCAGAAATAGTTCATCTCTTCAAGGTTAATGCTAAATGATGTCTAAAAAAACAACAACATACCAACACCAGGCCATAAATTAGTTGTGAAGTAAAAATTTCCACCGGATTTCTTAGAAAGTGTAAAGCATGTTCTGGATACAGCTCATTTGCAGGTAGTGACGCCCACAAAACTCCTTAAAAGGTCAAGCGCACGGACAGCTGGGAGCATGAAATGAGCGATGAGTAACGACTGAAGGGGAAGTTATTTTGACTCTCTTCTATACCAGTAAAAATGTCTAACAATATATAATGTTTATTATTATTATTATTATTATTAACTATGCACTAAATTTTCCGTCAACTGAGGCGTTTGTGAGGCGACTAGAAGTCAGACCGGCCCACCCTCCATTTATTATGCATAATCCCTTGCAGGATCGTTTTATCTTGAGTTATGCGATTCCTAACCAATGGCGTACACTTCTCCAGAAGCCACAACTTCTTAAAAACATTTTTAAATCCTGAAACCCCGGTGAAGTATTACGCTACCTACAGTCCTGAAGCAAGCCCCATCAATCACAGTAGTCTCTGTAACCATGGAAATAGTAATTGCTTTCATCTCTGTAGCATATATCTTCATTTGAGGGAAGAGAAGAGCGTGTGAAAATCTGTAAATCTGGCCGAATAGTGGAGCTTGCTGTGTCTCGCAGCAACTCTTGCACTTTGCGACTTTTTCCTGTTTTCTCTGTTTCTCCTTTAAAAAAAATGAATGTTATAAAGTCAGGATTTATCTCGGAGCTGCTTTGCAATATCTAAATGAATGTGGATAAAATAGCTAGTCTCGAGTGTTCCTCTAGGGGGAAACATTGAGTAATAAACAAACTCCGCGCCGTAGACTCGGCTACTTACAAAATGTCTTAACACTCGGAATGCTATTACGTCTTTTATTTGTAACTTTCAGAGTAATTGCCTATAAATGATCACATTTGAAATTAGTTGCCGTTTAATTGGTGTACTAAGCACACAATGTGGGCCTGTGAACTAAAATAGGTTAGACCCCTAAGTTTTACAAAGTCGTGTAAGAAACAAAGTTTGCTTATTAATTTATTTCTGCCATTCACAGGCCCCAGATCCAGACCTCAGATGAAGTGTGCCACATCCTTACTATTCACAGAGCCACCACTCCCCCAGACACGCCACCCTCTCCTCCTTTGAATCTCTCACAAAGTCCTCCAGACCTTCAGCCCATGGCTCCAGATCTCCAAACCATAGCTCCAGACCTCCAACCCATAGCGCCAGTCCACCACTCGGCCCCGATCCCGGTCCCCGTTACAGCGCTTCCTTCTCCCTACGTGCTCTCATCTCCAGAAACGCCTAGCGTTTCCCTACCTCCGTCACTGGGCCTACCTTCTGTCTTCTCCACAACCCCTCCAACTCAGATCGCACCTTCCGATCCGACAACCCCGCCTCAGGCTCTCAGCCCGCCCCCTCCAGATTTTACCCCGCCCCCAGCAGAACTCCTCGGGTCCGATGACGAAGAGCAGGAGAATCCTTCAGATTACTGCAAAGGTACAGCAAATAACACAGCAGTTATCGTTGTTTTTGTTTTAAACGGGGTTTCTATTCGAGTGGGAAACCTGGACGTTTTCCAGATTTTTTTTCACACCTCGAAGACGTATCGCGCTGAAAATATTAGTGACGCCTTGCAGAAGATTAATTTTATTCGATGATTGAGATTCGAGTTTGAAATGCTAGTGTCGCAGGCGGACAGATGAGTAATGCATCAAAGCATCTCTAAGAGCCACTAAACAAGCACACCAACTTCTTGCTGCGTATAATATTACCGATGGAGTCGTAAGTCACTATTTATAACTCCAATATGCAAGGAATAAAACATGACAAGGCACGCTTTTATTGGAATATAATTAAACACGGGGTGGTTAGATGCGGCTGACATGAAGCGGAGTCACTGTTGCCACACTAAGAAAAAAAAAAAGCTTCAATCACAGCACATCCTGAATTGTTTTATTCCATTTATACAACAGTAGTTTGTCAGGGATTACATTGTATTATTAATTAAATGTCTACAAGCAAGTTAGTTCCTGTTGGCATTTACGGTGTAGCAAGTATTATGTTTATAACCGGACTGTTATTATTGTTGTTATTACTTACTATTCATTGTCTGTCCTTTAGGAGGTTATTACCCGGTGAAGATCGGAGACCTGTTTAACGGTAGATATCACGTGGTCAGGAAGCTCGGATGGGGTCACTTCTCTACCGTGTGGCTTTGCTGGGATCTTCAGTGAGTAATCCATTCTTAAATGCTAAAAGCTAGTCACATGACTGTCATTATCATGTTATTCTCGTGATGTACAATACTGTGCAAAAAAAAACAAAAACATGGTTGTGGAAGAAGCCTAGCCAGAGCTCCGATCTAAATCCAGTCAAAGATCTGTGGGGTGACGTGAAGAGGGCTGTGCGCAGGAGATGCCCAGCCAATTTGGTGGTGTTAGAAGTCAAGATGTGAAAAGCTGATCAACGTTTTAGCCATTTTATCAGGGGTGTGTAGACTTTTTAAATCCGCTGTATAAACTAAGACTATACACTGAGCTGGTTGCTTAAAAAACCAAGCATTTCTCCAGATTGTTGTTGAATATCAGTTAAATCTCTACATTCTGTATTAATTCTGCCTCGAGCCATCTCGTTGTCCACAGACATGCTAGGTTTTTTTATGGTACGATCCTGTTAATATTTCTTTTTGTTAGAAATGTTGGCACCTGTGTATATTGTGAAGTGGAATCCTTTTGAGTTGATGAGCTAGCTCTGAGCTTAATTTGCGCTTCTCGGCGTCGTGTCGGCGGCTCGTTATCTCACCAGTTCACCACCGAGCGCCAAGGTGGGATACGTTCTCGGATCCGCTGACACAGAGTACTATTCTACGTGTTGCTGTAGACTACATCTGTTTAACGTTTTTGTTCAAATGATGTACGTCATCCGGCCTGATTTTCTTCAACGAGTAGCAGTTAACGCCGGAGCCACGATCGTCGGAGAGACGTTTAAAGTCAGATATTTGAAAACTGGTAGATAATACACAAACGCACACACGGACCAAATATAGCCTAGCTGTAAAATTTAGTTTTTTTTATTCTTACTGCAGCTTCACAAGTCTGAACAAATGTAAGACATTTTAAACAAGGTGTAAAGCATTGGTTTTTTTTTTCATAACAATTTTTATTGATTCTCATACACTTTTCAGAGTACAACAAGATGTATCAATACAGAATCAACATTTTTTTACCCCGATAACAG